>PVIW01006280.1:0-90104 GCA_004026585.1 Noctilio leporinus | reverse complement strand
CCCCAGAAAGAACACAAAATGAAACAGAGGCACCTGGAATATCAGATCAGGAATTCAAAAGAATGATGATAGAGAAGCTCAGTGAGCTCAGCCACATCAAAGAAAACTGTAAACAACTCCAGGAGAACTACAAACAACTCCAGGGAAATTACAAAGAACTCCAGGGAAATTACAAAGAACTCCAGGGGAATTACAAAGATATAAAAATGTTTATGTGCATTTTTCTGTGTGTGTGGTGTTTTTTTTAAAGATTACATTAGTTATTTTGAGAGAGAGGGGAAGGGAGAGAGGCAGAGAGGGAGAGAAACATCAACCTATGGTTGCCTTTTGCCTGCCTCCAGCTAAGGACCTAGCTGGAGACCTGGCTTGCAACCTGGTTATGTGCCCTGGTTGGGAATCAAACCAGTGACCTTTGGGTTTGCAGGCTAGCACCTTTCCACTGAGCCACCAGCCAGGGCTTAAATGTCTTTTATAAGTAGCATATATTTTTAAAAATCTGTTTTGAATATCTTTCTTTTAATAGATGAATTTAACTCACTCATATTTACAACTACAACTGACATGTTTAGCCTTGATCATGATTAGTATTTATTTGTTTAATTTGTTTCTAGTGGAAACATTTATTGAAATAAGTATAGATTTATATAAAGCTGTAGGAAATAATACAGGGAAGTTCTTGTTTACTTTGCACAATTTCCCCCAATTGGTCATTTTGCAAAACTATAGCATATCACAACCAGGAGATTGATATCATCATAATCAACCCATCTTATTTAAATTTAGCCACTTTTACATGTATTCATTTGTACCTGTGTTTGGGCATCTATCACAATCAGGATATGTAGCAGTTTATCAGCAGAAGGATCACTGTGTTACCCTCTATAGAGACACACATTTTCTTCCTGGCTCACCTTCTCCTGGCAAGCACTAACCTGCCTGCCATTTCTACATTATTGTTACTTCAAAAGTTTTATGTAAATGAAGCTGTACAGTATGCATTCTTTTGGGATTTTTTTTTCCTTTTCACACAGCATAATTCCTTGGAGAGTCATCCACATTCTGTTTATCAAGTGTTTTCTATTCTATTTCTGAGTAATAGTCTAAGAATGATTGTACCACAATTTGTTTAATCATTTGCTTGCTGAAAGTCATTTGGGCTGATTTCAGGTTTTGACTGTTACTGTAGATTTTTGCAAGAATATAACTTTTCATTTCTCTGAGATAAATGCCCCAAATTATAATTGCTAGGGCATATAGTAGTTTTATTAGATAAGGCAAAACTGTTTTGAAGATTAGACATAACATTTAATATTCCCATCAGCAATGTATGAGAGATCCAGTTTCTCAGTGTCTTCACCAGCCATTTGATGCTAACTTTATTTTAAATTTTAGTCATTCTTTTAAGTTTGTAGTTATATCTCATTGTAATCTTATTTTGCATTTTTTGATGGCTACCGATGCTGAACATTTTTTTGTTTTATATTTCATTTCATTTTATTTAATGTTATATTCCAAAGTTTAATATATCACCTTTTTAAATTATATTTTTTCCATTACCATTTATCTCCCTTACTCCTCTCCCTTTCACAATCACCACACTGTTGTCCCTGTCCATGAGTCCTTTTTCCTTTCTGCTGATCCCTCTGCCTCTTACCACCCTGTCCCCATCTGCCTGCTATCTATGAGTCTGTCTCTATTATGCTTATTAGTTCAATTTATTCATTAGATTCCACATATAAGTGAGATCATATGGTATTTGTCTTTGTCTTTCTCTGACTTGCTTATTTCACTTAGCATAATGTTCTCCAGGTCCATCCACGCCATTGCAAAGGATAACATTTTCTTCTTTTTTATGGCAAAGTAGTATTCCATTGTGTAAATGTGCCATAGTTGTTTTCTCCACTCACCTACTCATAGACACTTGGGCTGCTCCCGTATCTTGGCAATTGTAAATAATGCCACAGTGAACATACAAGAGCTTAAGTTCTTTTGAATTAGTGTTTCGGGTTATGCAAGGTTGACAATGTGAACATCTTTTAATGTGCTTCTTTGCCATCTAATGATATCCTTGGTTGAAATGTCTCTTCATGTGTTTTACCCATTTCCTAATTGGATTGGTTATTTTTTTTACTGAGTAATTTTGAGAGTTCTTTTTTTGTAAATTAATTTATTGTTGTATTACAGTTGTTCCATGCCACGCCCCCATTGCTCTCCCTTAACCCACCCATCCCATCCCCTCTCACACAGTCAATCCCCACATGTTTTCCATGTCCATAGGCCATTTATACTGGTTCTTTGATTAAAATCTTCTCCTTTCCCTCTTTCTTCCCCTCTTCTCTGGTCACTGTCAGTCTGTTCCTCATTTCTATGCCTCTAGTTCTATTTTGCTGGTTTGTTTGTTTTGTTAATTAGTTTCCTGTATTAGGTGAGATCATATGGTATTTATCTTTTGCTGCCTGGCTATTTCACTAAGTCTAATACTCTCCAGTTTCATCCATGCTGTCGCAAAAGATAGGACTTCCTTCTTTCTGCTGCACAGTATTCCACTGTGTAAATGTACCACAGTTTTTTGATCCATTTAGCCAGTGATGGGCACGTAGGCTGTTTCCAGAACTTGGTTATTGTAAATAGCGTTGCTATGAACATAGGGGTGCATAGGTTCTTCTGAATTGGTGTTTTAGGAGAGTTCTTTATATTTTCTAGACATTAGGCCATTGTCAGATTTGTGATTTACAAATACTTTCTTCTAGTTTGTGGGTGTCTTTCTGTCCTCTTCCCATGAACTTTCACTACAGAAAATGTTCTAACTTTGATGAGATCTAGTTTAGCAGTGTTTTTTATGAATTCTGTTTTTGGCATTAAAATATAAGAACTCTTTGCCTACTATGTCTAAAATTTTTTTCCTATTTTTTCCCTAAAATTTTAGTTTTACATTTGTTTACAATTTCTTTGAGTTAATGTTTGCATCGGTATAAAGTATAGGTTGATTTTCTTTTTTTTTTCTTTTCCTTTTCTTTTCTTTTCTTTCTTCTTTCTCTTTTTCTCCCTCCCTTCCTTCCTCCCTCCCTCCTTTCCTTCCTTCCCTCTTCTTCCTTTATAGATATCTAATTGATCCACCATCATTTATTGTAAAGCTATTCTTTTACCATTAAATTCTTTCTGCACATTTGTAAAACATCATTTAAGCACATATTTGTGGGACTATTAAATTACTAGGCTCTCAGTTTTGTTCCATTGATCTTTGTTGTGAATACTATGGCTATATAGTAAGTCTTAATATTAGGTAGAATGATTCCTCCCACTTTTATCTTTTGTTGTCAAGCTTGTTTAGCTACTGTAAAGCCTTCATCCATAAATAAAGTATAAATTATATATTCTATGAAATTATAGATTTTAGGATAAATTTTATTAAAAAATATCTTATAAAAATATAGCTGGAACTTTGATAGAAATTCCATTAAACTCATTTATTTAGGTCTTTGATTTCTTTCATTGATAGTTTATAATTTTTAGCATAGAGATCCTACATATACTTTGTTAAGTATATATTTAAGTATTTAATTTTCTTTGGAGGAATGGTAAATAGAATTGTGTTTTAAAATTCTGTTTTCTACAAATTTATTGTTATAATATAGAAATAGAATTTATATTTTATGTTGCTCTTTTGTCCTGTGACCTTGATGAACTTACTTATTAGCTCTAGGATATTTTTGAAGATTCTTTGACATTTTCTATGTCTAGAATATCATTTGCAAATAGAGACAATTTTATTTCTTCTGTTCCAGACTGTATATGTTTTCTTTCCTTTTTGGTCTTATTGTAATGGCTAGAACTTTCAGCACTATGTAAAATGAGTGGTGAGAACAGAAATTCTTATATTGTTTTAGACCTTAGTGGTAAAGCACTCACTTACTCCTTTTTACTATTTCTTTCTTTTTTGTAACATCTTTTGTTAGATATATCTTGGTTTCATTTCTTTTTTGCTATTGGTAATTTGAAAATTACATCTCCTATTTCAAACATTTCAAGTTTGCACTGTAAATTATTATTATTTTAAAGATTCTATTTATTATTTTTAGAGAGAGGGGAAGGGAGGGAGGCAGAGAGGGAGAGAGACATCAATGTGTAGTTGCCTTTCACTTGCCTCCAGCTACGGACCTGGCTGAGACCTGGCTTGCAACCTGGTTATGTGCCCTGGCTGGAAATTGAACCAGCAACCTTAGGGTTTATAGGCCGGCACCTTATCCACTGTGCCATCAGCCAGGGCTTGTAAATTTTAAAACATATATATTTAAGCATACAACATTTATTGACATCTTGGGCTCAATGGTAACTATTTCTTACTCTTGAATAAGACAAGAACTTAAGTTTTTTTAATGTCACTTGACCCTCTGCAAAATCTATCATAAGATGATTTGGTACAATCATAAAGTGAAACCAAGAATACAGTTACATTCACCATAGCATAAAAATGAATAAGATACTTAGCAATACATTTGACAAAAGAAGCATAAGATTTGTACACTGAAAATGACAACATTTTGCTGAGAAAAATTTAAAAGATTTAAATAAAGCAAGAAATATTCTATATGGGTTGGAAGGCTCAATATTAGCAAGATAATTGTTCTGCCCAAATTAATTAATATTTAGAAAATGATTAATAGATACCCTGGCTGGTGTGGCTCAATGGATTGAGAGCTGGCTTGCAGATTAAAGGGTTGCCAGTTTGATTCCTAGTCAGGGCACATGTCTGGGTTGTAGGCCAGGTCTCCAGTTTGGGGTGAGAGGGAGGCAGGCAGCCAATCCCTGTTTCTCTCACAAAACATGTTTCTTTTCCTCTCTCTTAAAAATAAATAAATAAAATATTAAAAAAGAAAATGACTAATAGATACAAAATTTATATTGAAATTTCAAACAGCACAGCCAAAAGCATTTAAAAATAACTGTCTTGAGACTTTTTTCAATATAAGTCAACATTCATTATATCTAGCTTGAATGTCTTCAAGGCTCTAGTACATAAAGGACATTGTTTCTTATTTTCATTGCATGTATTTTTTTTATATTTGAAATTTTAAGCCCATTTTAATCAGTTCCTGAGAGAAAACTTGAAGACTTTCTTTGAAATGATTGTAACTGAATACAGGTCCGGCTGCCTGCTGCTTCTTTGAAAGCCAGTACTTAAGAGGCAGATGCTGATGTAAAGGAAAGTGGTTTTATTCAGGTGCTGGCTACCTAGCAGATGAGGGACTCACCTCAAAGCTTATTTTGGCATCTCAGGCATCCTGGCTAATTTATGGAGGGAACAATAGGAAGAGGGGAACTAAGGAATTTCTGATGACATGCGGTTTCTCAGCTCTACTCTTGGGTATTGCAGTATTATCTCCTGCATGCATCATCATGTAGTTTCATTGCTCCATCAGCAGTTTCACTGCTGATTTTTGGGAACAGGACATACAGGCAGTGTTTTTACTGGTTCTGATTATCAGTCACAGATGCTTTCCCAAACCCTATGGTCAAGGTCATTCCTCGGTTAAACGGGAAGTACAACTACTGATGTCTATAAAATACTTATAAGGAAACTTTAAATACATGAATCCTCTATGAGTTTGTTAGTACATTTTATTCTATAATGACAATATTATTATATTATGTTTACTTTAATCACTGTTACAATTCTCCACTGTCAGTTTTTCCTCCATATCTATGGAGCTATTGATGTTCTCTGAATCTTCTGGGGGAATGATAAGCCTGACATAAAGCAAAATCTCATGAGTTAAAAGAAGATATCTTTCTTATAGGCACCTGTTGAGCAGATATAATTTTTTGACATGGGAAAAACAACTCATCAGGAGGTTTAAAACAATAAAGATAAATATTATAAAGAAAGGAATGGTTAACCTTAATTAAAATTCCTAATATGAACCTGCGTCCTTGTGGTATCCATGAAAATAGACTCACGAACCAATTTCCAATTCTCTCAAGGAGTGAGGTGGGGTGGTCCAATATTTGTTGAAGCCAGGTAGCCTGTTAGTTGATCGTGCTGATGCTTCTTTCCACCTGAGCTGAGGTGTCAAGGTAAGTACAGCAAGAGGAGCTGATGGTCCAGGAAGCTCCTCTTTGCTCTGCTAATATGTAATCTAAGGCAATTCTATTACCTAAAATAACTTTAGCTAAAGTCCAGAGATTTTGGAATATTAGCAAGTGAGGTGGCAGTTTCATTGGCTTTTGTTACTCAAATCTTGGAGAGATTCCAAAGTACATGCTGATGTGCAGCTGCTCCCTGCCAGGGTTATAGAGCACATCTAAAGAAATGTTCACCATTATCTGGGATTCCTCCAGGGAGATCTTAGGCCATTCAGGTAAACTCTGATTGTTCACCCTGGAGTCCTATCCACTCAAATGGTTGTATTTACTTGCTTGTAGATCTCGGGAGGGAACAGTTCTCCTCTGGGTTCCCCTGAACAGGTTAAAAGCATCTGGAATGGGAGTGCATGTTCCAATGGGAATTGCAGATGCTGCTGCCTTTCAGGAGGAAAGGTACTAGGGTGGGCAATTTACAGAGCAAGTCCCACCTCAGCAGAGAGATGGGACATTCAATTAAATATAGGAAGCTGAGGAGGATGTGTGATAACTTCGTATCTCTAAGCTAACATTCTAAAGGCTAGAGGGAGGCTTGTTTGTGAGTTTGTCTTGTTATCCCTCTGACTGAGACTGTTGTGTTTTTTTCTTTTCTCAGTTTGATGTTTGATAGAGAGTATATAGCTCCCACCTCTATTAAAATGTCAATGAACTTTTTCCCCACTGTCATTTATATCTGAGGCTCCTGTGGGGAAATAATGATGCACTGGGAGGTATCTAGAGAAGCTTTGGGCCTCCTTACTCACCGTTTCCTTTCAACATCTGCCTATGTGTCTTTATGTTTTCCATGTCTTTCACTAGGCACCTGCTTTGGGTTTTCTGCTTTGGTGGCCTTCTGTACCTGGTCTATTGTCCTTTCTCTGATCTCGTCTTTACATAAGTGAAAAATGTACCTGTGAAGACAGTTAACTGAACTATAGGTTAATGTCCACAACTGTGTATTATATAGTCTATTGAAACACAATTTCTCCCATTAAAATTACTCTCATTTAAAAAAAAAATTAAATCACCAAGTAAGGAACAATTCATTTACTACATTAAGTCCATTTCAGTTTGGCCAGATTATTTGCATAAACATAACATGAATAGCAGTTGATTATTATGCAATTCTATTACCTAAGACAACTTTAGCTAGAGTCCAAGCTTTGCAGAAATCTTATCAGGAATTTCCAGATTGAGCTTTAATGAACCCCACAGGGCAAGGAAGCCTTGCTCTCAGGCTTTGTCTGCAATCCCTGTAACTTTGGATGAGTTCCTCAAGTTCTCAAGGTCTCCCAAAATGTCTTGAGGTTCTTTCTTGTCATCTTCCATGAAAGCAACCTTCACTCCTTACCTGAAAAGACTGCCATAGTAACTATGGGTAAGCCAGGTACCAGGCCATTTCTCCACTGGGCTTTTATTGACTTCAAAGTCAATCTTCATTCCCTAAAGTTTTCTGGTGACATCCAGAGTCTAGACATAGCTCTCTCAGACATGAAATTTTGGTCAAAGTTTTGGTTAATAAAGCCACAGTAGGAAACTGGTTTTATGTGTCTTGTTATGAAGAAATCAGTTTCCTACTGGATTTATGCAAACAAACATATTGTCATGGAAATAATAGGTACTCATTAGGTACTCATTAAGAGTGTCCAAATTCCAGAAGGATTAGGTATGGAAAAAAATGCCTCAATATTGCTTTTGGAAGTATTATTTACCAAATTGCTTAAAGAAAAATGTTTCCTAATGACTGAAAACCAAAATGGTTAAAAATTAGCAATATTTTCAACAAAAAGTTACAAAACTATATCATGTTTGGTTTATTCTGTCCTATAATCAATTTTTATTTATGCTGATTAATTGCCAGTATTTCTA
The DNA here is from genome assembly GCA_004026585.1 of Noctilio leporinus. NCBI lineage: Eukaryota > Metazoa > Chordata > Mammalia > Chiroptera > Noctilionidae > Noctilio > Noctilio leporinus. The sequence continues at coordinate 82,115 of PVIW01006280.1, read as the reverse complement.
TAAATTCAATTACTCCATAGAGTTCTAGTACTCTTTATCTAGTTAAGAAATATGATCTGAAAATTTATTCTTAGAAATATATAATTTAGAATAATTCAAGAGCCTTTTTCATAAATCTTTCTGAAGATGTAACATATTTGTAAATACATCACGGCAAAACAATGACTCCCTCTAAGTGACAAAACAAATCCTTAAAACAACATGGTTATAGATCTGAATATAATGCAATTGACAAAGGAATTTTCATTCCTGTAACAACATTCATTTTAAGATAACTTAAAATAACAAATAAAAGCATATCAGAACTCTTGGAGATTTTATACAATCTCTAGAACAATAACTTTAATAATAAAAATACGTGTATACAAATAGAAATAAAACATAGGTATCATTTCTTTATTTGACAAAGCTTCCCAGGTACTTTAAATGTATTAAATAGGCCAAATTGGTTCAAAATTTCTTCCGCACAAGAAGGAATCCTCACAGCATTCCAGGTACCCATTTGAATGATCCAAAGCCAATTTTAGGTCAAGAAAAGTTTCTTAAAATTTAAAACCTGGGAAGGTTGTTGACCATATTTGACAAAAGATTATATATCGTTATGAAACAATATTAAATTACTTGCTTGCCCAAAGTGATGATAAAGGTATTAAACATAAATACATGCCAGAGAAACATTTATTCCTACAATAAGGAATATGGGATTTTGAGTAATCAAATACCTGATTAACACAATATAACATATAACTATTTTGTTAAAAGTAGAATCTGCTTTCTAGGGAGATACAGGAAAAACATCTTCCCTTTTAACAAAATGAAAATAACCAAAAAATTTCTGCATTAGTTTATGTTTGATATTTAGATTCATTTGCCTAATAAGTTTTATTACTCAGCTTAACTATAAAATTTACTCTTAGTATCTCTCTTTACAATCTTCAATTTTCACAGACTCTGTGCAGTGTAAACAATCTTTCCACAATTTACATAGTCCCTTTTAGTTTCTTCTTAACTCATTCAGAAACAACTAATTAGAACAAATAATGTTCTTTTTATTCAACAAGTGCTTTCATATTTTATACATTTCTATTATTAAATCATATAATTTCTTTCCAAGCTAATTAGAATTCTTGATTTTTAGAAACTGATTTTTAGGACAATAAAAAATGGATTATTATGGTGGCACAGTTTATGTTTAATTCCTTTATTCTGGTATATGGTGTAAGTTGGTGGTCTAGCTGTATTGTTTTTGCATGTCCCTCTCTAGTTCTCCCAACACTACTTGTTGAAGAGGCTATTTTCACTCCATTTTATGCCCCTCCCTCCTTTGTCAAATATTAATTGACCATAGAGTCCTGGGTTAATTTCTGGGCTCTCTATTCTGTTCTGTTGATCTATATATTCTTATGTTTTGATTACGGTGGCCTTGTAGGAGAGTTTTGATATCCAGTATTATGATTCTTCCTACTTTGTTCTTCTTTCTCAAGATTGCTGTGGCTATTCCTGGTCAGTTTTGGCTCCACATAAATTTTTGAAGTATTTTTTCTAGATCTGTGAAATATGTCATTGGTATTTTAATAGGGATTGCATTGAGTCTATAAATTGCTTTGGGTTGTATGGACATTTTAATGATGTTAACTCTTCCCATCCATGAATGGTATATGCTTCCATTTATTTGTATCTTCCTTAATTTCTTTCTTCAATGTTCTCTAATTTTCTGAGTACAGGTCTTTTACTTCCTTGGTTAAGTTTATTCCTAAGTACTTTATTTTTCTTGTTGCTATGGTAAATGGAATTTGTTTTCTAGCTTCTATTTCTGATGTTTCATTATTGGTATACAAAAATGCCTTTGATTTCTGAATATTGACTTTATGTCCAGTTATTTTGCCTAATTTGCTTATTAGACTGAGTCGTTTTTTGGTGGAGTCTATTGGGTTTTGTATGTACACAATCATGTCATCTGCAAATAATGACAATGTGACTTCCTCTATTCCAATTTGGATGCCTTTGATTCCTTTTTCTTCTCTGATCATGCCACCATAAAAGTCCTAGAGGAAAACATAGGCAGTAAAATTTCAGGTATCCCATGCAGCATTATTTTCATTGAAACTTCTCCAAAAGCAAAGGAAATGAAGGAACAAATAAATAAATGGGGTTACATAAAACTGAAAACTTTCTGCTCAGCTAAAGAAAGCATCACAAAATTAAAAGAGAATCAAGTGTATGGAAAACATTTGCCAATGATACCCTAGATAAGGGTTTGATCTCCAAAATATATAAAGAACTTATATGACTCAACACCAGGGAGATAGAAGGTCACTTAAAAAATGGGCCAAGGGGCCCTGACTGGTAGCACAGTGGATAGGGTGCCAGCCTGTGAACCCAAAGGTCACTGGTTCGATTCCCCAGCCAGGGCATTTAACCAGGTTGTAAGCCAGGTCTCCAGCCAGGTCCGTAGTTGGTGGCAGGTGAAAAACAACGATTTTATTGATGTTTCTCTCCCTTTTTGCCTCTCTTCCTTCCTCTCTCTCTCTGGAAATAATGAATAAAATCTTTAAAAAAGTGGGCAAAGGACCTGAACAGGCACTTCTCTGAGGAGAACATACGAAGGACTCATAGGTATATGAAAGAATGCTCAACATCACTAGCCATCAGAGAGATGCAAATTAAAACCACAATGAAATACCACCTCACACCTGTTAGAATGGACATCATTAATAAATCAAGAAACAAGAAGTGCTGGTGAGGATGTGGAGAAAAGGTAACCCAGGTGCATTGTAGGTGGGAATGCAGACTGGTAGAGCCATTATGGAAAACAGTATGGCATTTCCTCAGAAAACTAATAATGGACCTGCCTTTTGATCCAATGATTCCACTGCTGGGATTATATCCCAAAAACCCTGAAAAGCAATTTAGAAGAACCTATGCACCCCTATGTTCATAGCAGCGCTATTTAGAATAGCCAAGTGCTAGAAATAGCCAAAGTGCCCATCACTGGAAGAATGGATCAAAAAACTTTGGTACATTTACACAGTGGGATACTACACAGCAGAAAGAAAGAAGACACTCCTACCTTTTGTGACAACATGGATGGAACTGGAGAGTGTTATACTTTGTGAAATAATACAGTCAGTGAAAGATAAATCACCCAGTACAGGAAGAGACTAACGAACAAAACAAACAAACAAGCAAAACAGAACCAGAGACATGAGTACAAGGAACAAACTTTCAGTGGGCAGAGGGGAGGGGAGAAAGAGGCAAAGAAGAGGAACAGTTTAGTTAAGGAACTAGCATGGATGACCCATGGACATGGACAACATGTGGGATTGACTGGGGAGGGGTGGGGATAGGGAGTGTGGGGCAGTGGGAGAAAATGGGATAAATGTAATACAATAAGAATAAAACACTACTAATAAAATGAATTAGCATTTTTTAGATTAATATTTTTATGACTACATTTCATAACTTTTAGAAACATGTTCTTTCATTAGTAAACAAACTTATATTTTCAAGAGACATATTTCAAATTAAATATGTGATATATATTCATTAACAGATCCAAATTCATTTTCTGGCTTCTCTGCCATAGAAGACAAAGTAGGCAAACTGAGATTGATATATTAATATAGTATTATTTCAAAATACCTATATATTTAATATTTTCACCATTTAACCCAGAAAAAATTCCAAAATTCCAAGTCATCCAAGACTGTGGAAAATTATATTTAGGTGCATTTATAATTATGATTGAAAAGCCTTATCAAAAACTTTTCATTTTAGTTATATCTGTTAGTCTTTAACAACTTTATGAGATTTCAGTCAATTATTACTCAAGCTATTTTCTTGACAAGTTCTGTAACAGAGATTAATAACATGAATTCATTCCTGCAAACACAGGCAAAACAAACATATTTTATGTTAATAACTTTAAAAGAAATCAATTAAATTTTAAACAGCTTTCATATTAAATATTTTTCAGACCACATGATCCTGAAAAAATATTTGAGGTAGTTTTTTTCCAATAATACACATAAATTATATTATTAATTGCAGAGAATATTAGATTTTCTTGTTGTCTTGTACAGCTTTAAGGGGGCTGGAGGAGAAATGGGGTAGTTAGATATCAGGCTTGGATGGCTTTAGCAGTTTCAGTTTAAAAATTCTTATTTTCTTCTTCAAATTGAGGTGGGGTGGTTACTCCTGCTGTTTGCACAGGATTTGGGGTGGCATTAACCTCCCCATTGTTCCCAGGGCCTGTGCCTCCAGGAGGAGGTTTAGCATGTTAAAAAAACTTACCTGCTGATTTTTCTTCTTTCTGAATTTATAGTCTAGAAGGGGAGTAATATCTTTCCCCTCTTTTTGAACTCTTTAAATTCTTTCTGAGTAGAACCCTTATGATGTAACAACATGAAAGCTTGCACATAAGAGATTTTATTCTATTTACCAGACCTTTGGCAAAACAATTCTAATTAGTCACTGACTTGTGGCTGTAAGCTGATCAGTCTTTTAAAATGCAACCCAACAGATTCCCTGATGGAAAGAGACCTAGCTGCCTATTTCAAACCAGAACCAAAACAATACTTAAAGCAAAGATTAACCTCAAACAAATGAGTAGTCTCCAATTAAGTCCTCTGAAAGGCGGGACTGGAACATTATTGCAAATGACCTCACAAGTGTTAAAAGGCCCAATGCCCAGGTGACAAAGAGAAAGGATGCCCTGTGTGAACAAAAAAGCAAAGAGCAAACCTAATCCTTAAAAGATAAGGAAGCAAGCCCTGGCTGATGGCATAGTGGATAAGGAGCCAGCCTGAGAACACAAAGGTTGCTGGTTTGACTCCCCAGCCAGGGCACATAATGAGGTTGCAAGCTAGGTCTCCAGTCAGATCCCTAGCTGGCGGCAGGTGAAAGGCAACCATACCTTGATCTCTCTCTCCCTCTCTGCCTCTCTTCCATCCCCTCTCTAAGAATAATAATAAAAAAAAAAAAAAAAAAAAAAAAGATAACCGAGCAGAGAATAACTGTAGCCAAAGTTTTACTTTACACAGACAAGAGCTCTTACATGCTCCCAAATAGAATAGACAGATGGGTGCTTTCAAACAGAACAAATATTCAAAACCCAGAAAACCATAAACCAGAACACCTGAAGTGCGCTCTAAACCCCACACTGGTGAACTGGGATTTTTCATAGTCACTGAACTGTTTTTACCACCATGCAGTGCTTATTGATTCCTATGGAATCCCAGACAGTTCAAAGAACCCAAAAAGTGGGGCTGAGGTACTCCTGGTTGTGCATGCACACCAGGGACTTTAACTGGTTTGGGCTTGTCAGCTACCTGTAACCTGTTCCTTACACAAGCAAACTATTTAAAGGCAGCTGATGGCTTGAGAGGAAGAGCAGGGAGAATCCTGGAGCTAAAGTACTCTTGGCAGCTGCTGGGAAATTCCTGAAATCCCTGCCATGGGGTCAGTCCACCACAAGAAGCTGGGACCCCAACTCAGGCCATCAGAGCCTTATCAGGGTCCATGTTGTCTTGCCAGTTTCCAGAAACTGTAACTGAGCGTGCAGGTCTGGCTGCCACTTTGAAAACCAATACTCAAGAGGTGGGTGCTGATGGGAAGAAAGGGAAGTAGTTTTACTCAGGTGCTGGCAACCTGGAAGATGAGGGACTCTTGCCTCAAAGCCCATCTTAGTATCTCAGGCACCTGGGCTAGTTTATATAGGAGAACTGTGGAAAGAGGGGAACTAAGGAATTTCTGGAGATGTGCAGTTTCTCAGCTCTGCTCTTGGGTGTTTTAGGGTTATCTCCTGCACAAGTCATCGTCTCTCCATCAGCAGTTTTATTGCTGATATCTGGCAAGAGGACATGCAAGCTGAGTTTCTGATGGCTCTGATATGAGTTGCTGATGCTTTCCCAAATTCTAGAGGTCAGGGCCATTCCTTGGTTTATCAGGAGATGTCTGTAAAATACTTATAAGGAAACTTTTAAATACACAAATCTTCTATGAGTTTGTTTATACAGCCTAGTCTATAGTTACTACCCAATTACTATGTTTGCTTTAACACTGTCACATGATCATCATTATCACTTACACATTATGTTCTATAATTGTGTGTGTTTATGTGAGTGAAAGAGAGAGTGAGATAGAGCTAGAGAGAGCTAGAAAGTAAATGAGAGAAAGAGAGGGAGGGAGAAAAAGAAGGAAGGAAAGAGAGTGATCAGGCTTTTACATGTCCTTCCATCCTCATTCTTACCTGTTTGTTTTTTGTTCTTGTCCCCTTTCATCACTTTTTAAAATAGATATTCTGTTAAAGAGGATAGTGTTTCATCTTAGTTTCTCAGCAAGCCTGTGGGTTAGCAGCACTGTATATTTTGGATTACTAAACAGAACAATTACATCATGACCTCTAATAATTGGTTCTAATATACATACTTAACTTACAGTTGAGTGACCTCAAATGTGGTATTTTTGAGTTGAAAATGTATCTTTTCAAATTTTCCTTGTTTTCTTTTCTTTTTCTTTTTTTTGAAGATTCCATTCATCATTTCTCAGAGAGAGGGGAAGGGGGAGAGGCAGAGAGAAAGAGAGACATCAGTGTATGATTGCCTTTCACCTACCTCCAGCTATGGATCTGGCTGGAGACCTGGCTTGCAACTTGGTTATTTTGCCCTGGCTGGGAATTAAACCAGCGACCTTTGGGTTCACAGGCTGGCGCTTTATCCACTGTGCCACTAGCCAGGGCTCATTTTTTTCAATTACATAAGGTTAACATACATATAATTGCCAAATGGGTTATGAGAAGGTAAAAAAAGGTGTTCTCATACGAAACCTTCTTGAAATAAATTTTAATCCATAGAGGTCAATGATAGATATCTACTTTATTGGTTACTTCAATTTACAAATTATTTTCGGAGTTTTAAAATATATTTAGTTAAGTCATTGTGCCTGCTCTCTGTCTTTACTTTTAAAATATTTTGATATCATCAGTATCTGAAAAAGGTAAGTCATATTCATTTTAAAGAGGGTAACAGATATTGATTTAGAATATTTGTTTCTGACTGCTTCCCATTCTTATCACTTTCTGCCTGGCTCCTGAATCTTACCTCAAAATCCTATTTGCAATTATGAGATTACTGTTTGGACTTGACATTTGTGTAGTATCTCATCAAATTTTGTTTCTGGGCTCCTTTTTGTGCTCTATAGCTCAGAAGTATTTTTTTCTGTTTTGGATTATGACGTGGGTTCCTTCCTACAATGAATATTCAGGTTGTGTTCACTTCTTCCTTATTTGGGGTCAAAGTGCAGATTGAATTGCTCGCATGTCTACATAGCCAAACTAGGTAGAGGATACTTGTAGGTATCCTTCAGGATGTTGTAAAAAATAAAAAAAGGAGGCGGGGGAATCTTGGAATGAAAGCAGTAAAGGGATAATAGGTGGAACTGGATATAACAGACAAATAAAATAAAACACTTGGAACTTGGGTAAAAGGGGGAGAAATTACTTATTGTCAGGCAAGCCATTACTTAGGTAGATAGTCCTATAATAAGAAGAAAAAGTTTATTGTAGGTGGGGTTAATGCAGAGCTATATAAATAGTTCTCAAAATGATATTTTATCTATCTTAGAGTATGGCAAGTTGGAAATATGTATCAAGCCTTAAAAATATGTTTATTATTTGCCTCAACAATCCCATTTCATAGAATTGTTCTAAGGAATAATTCAGAAATGTACATGATATTTCTTTTTCAAAGTTGTTACCTGTAATACTAAAAGTTGAGCACAACCTATATATTCAGCATTTATACCTTTTATCTCAAAAGTAGAGCCACAAAAAATAAAAATAATCTCTGTTCAACCTTTGGAAGCCAAACTTTAGTACAGGTGTTGTCAAACATTCTGTAAAGTCCAGATAGTAAATATTTGAGGCTTTAAAGTCATATGGCCTCTATTGCAACAATTTAATTTTGTTTTTACAATATAAAAGTAGCCATTGAAAATACATATATAAATGAATTTGGCTACATTTCAATAAAACTTTAGCTATGGAACCTAAAGGTGAAATTTCATACAATTTTCTTGTGTCATAAAATATATATTCTTCTTTTAATTTTTTCCCAATCAATTAAAAATGTAAAAACCATTCTTACCATTCTTACCTCACAGCAGGCAGGATTTGGTCCTGCTATAGAAGAATATTTTATTATTGCAAATACATTTATCACACATTGATAAATGATAAAAATGTTATGAAAAAGTATGTTCTCATTTTCTTTTTATTTCTTGTTTTATTTTTTTACTGTATTTTTTCATTACCATTATTCCCTTTGGACGTCCTTCCCTGAGCAATCACCACACAGTTGTCCATGTCCATGAGTCCTTTTTCTTTTTTACTTATTCTCATTTTCTAAATAAAAATTGTTATTGTGAGGCTTGGGCTGGATTGAGGAGGAAGTCAGGACGCATCTCTGGAGAGGGTTGCACGTGAGTGAGAATAAGACAGTGACAAACTTGTTGCAAACTGAAGCTTGGAAAAAATACACACACTTTTCCTCTTTTTTTTTTTTTTTTTTTTTTTTTTTAAATTCTGCCACCATCATCAGAAAATGCCCAAGCTAGCCTGGTGGAGGAATATGAGACATGTAGGAGGGCTGAGGTGTCCCAAGTCAGGACTATTTTAGACCATTCAGGTCCTAGTAAACCACCAGCTGAAGCCCAATGTGCCAGCGATCCCAGCCCAGATCAGCATACTACTCCCTGATTCATTGACATGTGAGAAGTCTGAAATGGACGTTGTTTTTTGCCATTAAGTTCTGGGGTGGTTTGTTGTGCATCAGTGCTAATGGAATTGGATAGTTTGGAGTGATATGCTGACAAAGTAAAGATGATCTAACAGGACAAAGAGGCAGGAGGGCTGAGGTGAGAAGTTGTGATGTGGGAGCTAGGAACCAGCTCAGAGCAGAGGGTGAGACTCCACACCTGGAGTGAAGGCAGCTCTAATGCAGGGACCACTTTTTATTTGGTCACCATGGCTATAAGCTACCATGTTATTACATTAGCAGAAAATGACCTTGTTAGGCAAGAACTTGTTTTCCAGTAAATAAACTATGTTTCTTTGCAACTCCCTTTGCTGAGAACATTCGAGCCAACAAGACCTTCCCAAGCATTGTGGTTGCTGTTATCAGTGTTGTTTCTGGGTGCTAATTTGGAATTTGGGCCTAAATCCCTAAATTTTTCTTTTTAAAGTGTCTTTGAGATCATTTAGGGTCTCTCATGTAAGAAATACCTAAGGATTCTAAAGATGAATATGTATATTAAGGCCACCTCTGACGCTGGGCTATTTTGACTTGTTTGGAAATGCTTCTATTTATGTATATATGTATGAATGTATGTATGTAGGTATGTATGTATGTCTGTTTAAAGAAGGATCTCTGGTAATGCTTCATATACATACATAATTAATTCAGTAACATGAAATTGCTTTGATGAGTGTAAAACTTGGTTTCCTTCTTAGATTGAAGTCTTTTCTATCCAGAACCTAAAATCAGTTACGGGATTCCCACTTTGTTAAGTACAAATAACTTTAAATCCTTCACTTTTGAACAGCACTTATAAAACTCTTCACATAATTGCCCCATTTATTCTCATTAAAATCCTGTGAGGTACATATTAATATTCACATTTTAAATAAAAAGAACCTAAAGAAGGGGATGGATGTAATACAACAACAATAAAATTAAAAAAAAAAAAAAAGAACCTGAAGAGAAGAGAAGGGAATAGCTCACTCCAGGTTCAAGGCAGAAATGGCACAAAAAACCCAAGTGTTTTCATTTAAGATCCAAGCCTTTCTCCATGACAGCATAGCTCTCTCCTTGAGCACATCTGAGGTTGGCTGTTCATAATTGATATAACCAATTTTCTCCCTCTGAAGCAGATGAACTGGCTCCTCTAGAGCATCATTTTCTGTTTCCAGGGTTCCTAGCTAGAGAGCAAGTGGAAATATTGGTTGCTTGTTAAAGAAGTTCAAAACATCTGCAAAACTCATCCTGTACTGAGGGAATGCAATTTAGATGTAACAATCTAGAATTGTACTCTAGAGGTCCTTTGTAGACTATGTACTAACTAAATTGTGAAACTAGACTAGATCCTTCTTAGCTTTATTTCCTTCTGTGGTCCATACTGACATTAAACGCATCATGATTCTTCTAGTTTCCTAGCACTTTTTGCCACATTTTACTTTTCCTCTCATCCTTATCTACGAATGGCATCTAGCTAATAGTGGTCTCTAACCATATGCCCAACTGTAGGTCCTATCACCATGACATTAATGATCTTTTTTCCTGCCTCTCCATTCCCAAGGCTATGGCCTTGTCAAGTCCCTTGCTATCTTCTACGTAGACCATTCAGTGAGCAATCGTATGCCTCTTTCCCCTCCCACCCTTATTGTGCATTGCTCCCAGATTAACCTTCAGAATCAAAATGATATCATTCCTCTGTTTATTGAAAACTGTGGATCATCACCATTTACAAATAAAATATTAGCTATAAGTAGGCTCTCTAGGATTTTTTCTTTTTAAATAGACATTATACACACAGACTCATACACACAGCTACCCCACTATAAACACTGCACACCATAGTGGTACATATGTTGCAAATGATCAACATGCACTGACACAGCATTATCACCCAAAGTCCATAGCTGACATTAGGGTTCACTCTTGATGCTTGTGATGATTAATTTTATGTTTCAATTTGACTGGACTAGGGAAAATCTAGTTAGCTGGTAAAATATTTCTAAGTGTGTCTGTGAAGGTGCCTCCAGAGGAGATTAGCATTTGATTCAGCAACCTGACCAAAGAACATCTACCCTCACCAATGTAGGCAGACATCATCTAAGCCAGGACTGTCAAACTCCTTTTCACCTGGGGCCAATCAGCCTTGCAGCTGCCTTCAAAGGACCTAATGTAGTTTTAGGACTGTATAAATGTAACTACTCCTTAACAGTTAAGTAAGCTGGGTAGAAACAAAGTGCCAGACTGGAGGTGCCAGGATGGATGAAACAAGGTAGAGGGATGGATTCAGTCCATGGGGCTCCAGTTTGCTACCCATGATCTAATCCTTTGAGGGCCCAGAATGGAACCAAAAGTGAATAAAGGGCTAATTTACTTTTCCACTTCTTAAATGGGATGCCCATCTTCATCTGTCCTCAGGCATTGGAGCTCCTGGTTCCCAGGATTTGGATTTGGATTAAATTAAACTATCAGCCTTTTGGTTCTCCAGCTTGCAGACAAAGTAATGTGGGGCTTCTTAAATTCTGTAATCATGTAATCACATGAACCAAGTTTAATAATCTTCTTTTATATATCTATATATCCATTTGGTTTTGTTTCTCTGGAGAAGTCTGACAAATATAGTATTGTACATCCCCTGGGTTTGGACAAATATGTAATAGCATATATCTCTAATAATTTACAAAATAATTTCACTATCCTAAATTCTATGATCGGCCTGTTCATTTCTCACATGCCAGCACTCAGTAACCACTGATCTCTTTTTAAAAAAATTTAATTAGGTTGTTTTATTACATCCATCCCCTTTATCCTCCCATCTGTCCCTTCCCCACCCACCCACTCCCCCACAAAGTCAATCCCACTTGTTGTCCATGTCCATGGTTCTTCCATGCTGGTTACTTGACTAAACTCCTCCCCTTCTTTGCCTCTTCTTCCCCCTCCCTTTCCCCCTCCCCTCTGCCCACAAAAGGTCTAGTCATTGTATTCATGTATCTGGTTCTGTTTTGCTTGTTTGTTTGTTTTTGTTTATTATTGTCCTGCAATGGGTGAGATCATATGGCTTTGTCTTTCACTGACTGGCTTATTTCACTATGCATAATACTCTCTAGTTCCATCCATGTTGTTGTAAAGGGTAGGAGTTCCTTTTTCCTTTCTGCTGTGCAGTGCTCCATTGTGTAAATGTAACATAGTTTTTTGATCCAATCATCCACTGATGGACACTTAGGCTGTTTCCAGCACTTGGCTATTCTAAATAGTGCTACTATGAACATAGGGGTACATAAGCTCTTCTGAACTGGTGTTTCAGTGTTCTTTGGGTATAGTCCTAGTAGTGGAATTGCTGAATCAAAATGCAGTTCCAGTTTTAGTGTTTTAAGGAAACTCCATACTGTTTTCCACAGTGGCTGCGCCAGCCTACATTCCCACCAACAGTCCACCAGGGTACCCTTTCTGACACATCCTCACCAATGCCTGTTGTTTGTAGATTTGTTGATGATTGCCATTCGACAGGTGTGAGGGTGTATCTTATTGTGGTTTTCATTTGCATTTCTCTGATGGCTAGTGATATTGAGCATTCTTTCATATGCCTTTGGGCCCTTTGTATGTCTTCCTCAGAGAGTTGTCTGTTCAGGTCCTTTACCCATTTTTTAGTTAGGCTGTCTGTCTTCCTGGTGTTGAGTCTCACATGTTCTTTATATATTTTGGATATTAAACCCTTGTCGGAAGTATCATTGGCAAATATGTTTCTCCATAAAGTTGGTTCCCTTTTAATTTTGCTGGTGTTTTCTTTAGCTCAACAGAAATTTTTCAATTTGATATAGTTCTATTTGTTTATTTGTTCTTTGATTTCTTTTGCCCTTGGAGAAGTATCAGTAAACATATTTCTGCATAGGATATCTAAAATTTTACTGCCTATATTTTCATCCAGAACGTTTATGGTGGCTTTGCTTAGGTTTAAGTCCTTTATCTATCTTGAGTTTATTCTGGTGTATGGTGTAATTTGGTGGTCTAGTTTTATTTTTTGCATGTCATGTCCCAGTTCTCCCAACACCACTTGTTGAAGAGACTGTTTTCACTCTATTTTATGTTTCTTCCCCCTTTGTTGAATATTAATTGACCATAGAGTGCTGGGTTTATTTTGGGGCTTTCTATTCTGTTCCACTGATCTACATGTCTATTCTTATGCCAGTAACAGACTGTTTTGATGACAGTAGCCTTATAGTATAGCTTGATGTCTGGTATTGTGATTCCTCCTACCTTGTTCTTCTTTCTCATCATTGCTGTGGCTATTTGTGGGTGTCATTGGCTCCATGTAACTTTTTGAAGTATTTTTTCCTATTTCTATGAAGTATGCCATTGGTATTTTAATTGGGATTGTATTGAATCTATAAATTGCTTTGGTTAGTATGGACATTTTAATGATGTTAATTCTTCCCATCCATGAACATGGTATATGCTTCCATGTGTTTGTATCTTCCTTAATTTCTTTCTACAGTGTTCTGTAGTTTTTTGAGTACAGGTCTTTTACCTCCTTGGTTAAGTTTATTCAAAGTACTTTATTTTTCTTGTTGCTATGGTGAATGGGATTTGTTTTCTCATTTCTATCTCTGATATTTCATTATTAGTATACAAAAATGCTTTTGGTTTCTGAATATTGACTATATCCAGCTATTTTGCTAAATTTGCTTATTAGGTCAAGTAAGTTTTTGGTGGAGCCTATCGGGTTTTTATGTACACTATCATGTCATCTTCAAATAATGACAGTTTGACTTCCTCCTTTCTAATTTGATTCCTTTTTTTTTTTTTTTTTTTAAATCTCTGATAGCTATAGCTAGAACTTCCAAAATTATGTTGAACAGAAATGGAGAAATTGGACAGCCTTATCTTGTTCCTGATCTTAGGGGGAAAGCTTTCAGTTTTTGCCTGATGAGTATGATGTTGGCTTCAGGTTTCTCATATATGGCTTTTATTATGTTGAGGTATACTCCCTCTATTCCCACTTTGCTGAGTGTTTTTATCGTAAATGGCTGCTGTACCTTATCAAATGTGTTTTCAGCACCTATTGATGTGATCATATGGTTTTTGTCTTTCTTTTCTTTTTTTCTCTCAATGTATGGTTGCCTTTCACCTGCATCCAGCTATGGAACTGGCTATAGACCTGGCTTGCAACCTCATTAATGTGCCCTAGCTGGGGAATCGAACCAGCAACCTTTGGGTTCGCAGGCCAGTACCTATCCACTGAGCCACCAACCAGGGCCTGTCTTTCATTTTGTTTATGTGCTGTGTTACATTTATTGATTTGCAAATATTGTACCATCCTTGCATCCCTGGGATGAAATCCACTTGATCATGATATATGATTTTTTTAATGTATTGCTGGATCTGTTGGCAATATTTTGTTGAGAATCTTAGCATCTAGGTTCATCAGAGATATTGGCCAATAGTTTTCTTTCTTAGTTGTGTCTTGACCTGGTTTTGGGATTAGAATAATACTGGCCTCATAGAAAGAGTTAGGGAGTCTTCCCTCTTGTTGGATTTTTTGGAATAGGTTGAGAAGGATAGGAGTTAGTTCTTCTCTAAATGTTTGGTAGTATTCACCTGTGTAGCCATCTGGTCCAGGGCTCTTGTGCTTTGGGGGATATTTGATTACTTCTTAAATTTCACTAGTTGTTATTGGTTTATTCAGGCTTTCTTCTGGATTCAGTTTTGGTAGATTATACATTTCCAGAAGTTTGTCCATTTCACCCAAGTTGTCATATTTCTTGTCATATAGTTGTTTGTAGTAATTTCTTACAACCCTTTGTATTTTTGAAATATCAGTTGTGATTTCTCCTCTGTAATTTCTGATTCTGTTTATTTGGGTCCTTTCTCTCTTTTTCTTAATGAGTCTGGTTAAAGGCTTGTCAATTTTGTTTATTTTTTCAAAGAACCAGCTCCTGGACTTATTGATTCTTCAAATTGTAGTTTGAGTCTCTAAGTTATTTAATGTGATCTTGATTATTTCCTTCCTTCTACTTGCTCTGGGCTTTGTTTGTTGTTGCTCCTCTAGGTCTTGCAGATTTATGATTAGGTTGTTTGTATAAGCTTCTTCTGATCTTTTTAGGTAGGCCTGTATTGCTATGAATTTCCTTCTGAGGACTGCCTTTGCTATGTCCCATAGGTTTTGGGCTATTGTGTATTCATTGCCATTTGTTTCAGAATCTTTTTTATTTCACCTTTGATCTCATTGTTTACTCATTCCTTACTTAAAAGCATGTGATTCAGTCTCCATGGGTTAGAGTATTTTTGTTTTTTTCCCCTTGAGATTGGTTTCTAGTTTCAATCCATTGTTATCTGAGAAGATGCTTGGTATGATTTCAATTTTCCTGTATTTGTGGAGGCTTGTCTTGTGACCTACCATGTGGTCTATCTTAGAGAATGTTTCGTGTGCAGTTGAAAAGAATATGTAGTTTTCTTCTTTGGGGTGAAAGGTTCTGTCTTATCAGTTAGGTCCATTTCCTCTTGTGTGTTGTTCAATGCCACAATATCCTTGGTGAATTTTTTTTTATTTGGAAGATCTGTCCATTGTTGATAATGGGGTATTATGAGTGTGTTGCTGTCTATATCCCTCGTGAAGTCCTCCAAGATTTTCCTTATATATCTGGGAGGTCCTATATTTAGTGCATATATGTTTACCAGAGTTACATCTTCTTGATGGATTGTTCCCTTAAATATTATGAAATGTCCTTCTTTGTCTCTTTTTATGGCCTTCATTGTAAAATCTATTTTATCTGAAATAAATATTGCTACCCCAGCCTTTTTTTCATGTCCATTTGCTTGATAGATATTTTTTCATCCCTTCACTTTCAATCTCTGTCAATCTTTTGATCTGAGATGGGTCTCTTGAGGACACCATATATGGGGGTCATGTTTTCTTATCCATTCAGCTACTCTATGTCTTTTGATTGGCACATTTAATCCATTTACATTTAAGGTAATCATTGATTGATACTTATTTATTGCTGTTTTCCCACTTTGTACCTGTGTTCCTCTCTGTCTCTCTCTATTTCTTTAATTTTTTAAAGCAGACCCTTTAGCATTTCTTGCAATGCTGGTTTGGTAGAGATGTATTCTTTTAGTCTTTTTTTGCCTGGGAAACTCCTTATTTCTCCTTCCATTTTGAATCAGAGCCTTGCTGTGTAGAGTATTTTTGGTTGCAGGCTTTTGTTTCCCATTACTTGGAATATTTTTTGCCATTCCTTTCTGCCTTGTATTATTTCTGTTGAATAACCATTTGATAGCCTTATCAGAACCCCCTTATATGTTATTTGCTGTTTCTCTCTTGATGCTTTTAGGATTCTCTCTTTGTCTTTGAAATTTGACAATTTAATTATGATGTGTCTTGGAGTGGGTCTGTTTTTATTTATCCTTATTGAGACTCTCTGTGCTTCCCGAACTTGAGTAACATTTTCACCCATCATGTTAGGGAAGTTTTCTATCATTACTTTTTTGAACAGGTTTTTCATTCCTTGTTTCTCTTCTCTTCCTGGTATTCCTATGATACAGATGTTATTGTGTTTCATGTTGTGCTTCAGTTCTCTTAAAACCTCTTCATTCTTGTTCAGTTTTTTTTCATTCTGTTGCACTGTTAGAATATTTTTCTACAGTGTCCTCCAAGCTCAGTGATCCGATCATCTGCTTCCTCTAGCCTACTGTTGATTCCTTCTACTATATTCTTCAATTCAGAAATTGTATTCTTCGTTTTCTCCTGGCTCTTACTGATAGTGTCTATGTCTTTTTAAATTCTGGTATAGCTCTCAGTAAGTTCCTTGTATCTTCCCTAGAGTTCTTTGTAGTTCCCCTGGAGTTGTTTGTAGTTTTCTTTTATCTGGAGGAGCTCATTGAGCTTCTCTATCATCATTATTTTGAATTCAATATCTGATAGTTTGCTTGCCTCTGTTTCATTTTTTGATCTTTCTGGCAACTCCTCCTTTCCTTTTGGTGATGGACCTTTTCCTTTTCTCTCTATTTTTAGGTTTCATTGTAATTTAATCAGACTGTGATCAGCTGCCAGACTAAGGGACTACTAGGCTGGAAGGATTGATGTAGTTGTAATCCTATTGGTCTGTGATCCACCACCAGGCTCAGATGCAGCTTGGGGTGACAGACCAATTCAGTTGTAAATCAATAAATCAGATAGCAAACTCAGGCCTTGCTGGGCTAGACAGAGAGGTTCAATCGTAATCCAATGGATCAGCTACCAGCTCAGGTGCAGCCTGGTGTGACAGATTCAGATGTAAATTAATGAATCTGTGATCAGCTGCCTGGCTTAGGCACCATTGGGCTAGGTAGCAAAATCTGATTGTAATCCAATGCATCTGTTCAGCCACCAGTGTCAGGAGCCTCTGGGCTAGAGGTCAAGTTTCAATTGTAATCCAATGAAACTGTGATTAGCCACCAGGCTCAGGTGGCGCTGGGCTCTACTGAAAGATTCTGTTGTAATCCAATGAATCTGTGATTAGCTGCTAGGCTAAGGGGCCTCTGGGCTAGCCTGAAAGACTCAATTGTAATCCAATGAGTTTGTGATCAGCCACCAGGCCCAGGGGCCACTGGATGGGACAAACTAACTCAGTTGTGCACCAAAGAATCCAAGATCAGCCACAAGGCTCTATTGCCACTGTGTGGGGCTGACTGTCTTACCCAGCTGTAAATCAGAGTTTGTAATAAGCCACCAGGCCCAGGTGCTGCTGGGTGAGCGATGCCTCTTCAGGTGCCAACTATTATATCTATGCTCTGACAGGACAGGGCAGGGCAGGAGAGGTTTATTTAGATGTAAGTCAAAGAATTGTGATCAGGCACCAGGCTCAGGCACTGCTGGGCAGGGCATATTGCTTCCAGTGGGCATGAGACATGAGGACCCTTATAAGGAAGCTGCTTGGTGCAGCATAGGCTGCCTGAGTCAGCACCAGGATACCCACAGCTGTTTCCCCACTTCTCTCCTCCAAGCCACCACTGCAAATTCTCCCCACATGTTTCCAGTCCTCTCTGCCCTCCCTCTGCTGTAGCCCAGGGTAGGTGGTTGCCAATGTATTGTCGCTGTGGGTCATTCTAGTAGTTCTCTGTCTCCAGTGCTCTCTCAGACCATCAAACTCCACAATTTTCCATCCTTCTCAGCTGAATGCTTATCTTCTCTCCACCGTGTTGCTGAAGCTGGGACACCCAGCTGGGGGACCAGAACTCCCCCCCCCCCCCTTCTCATGTGGAGCCCCTGGCTCCATCCCTTCTGTTCCTGCCAGGTCTCTCATATTTCCATGATTCCTACCAGTCACGTTGTAATGAAGTGTCCTCTTCTGTTCTGTCCGTGGTTATAGGACTCCTTTCCAGCTGGTGTTCTGTTGGTAATTCCAGCTGACTTTTCTCCACAAAAGTAATTCCAGATGCGATCTGGGAGGAGATTGGTGTAGCCCCTCATACTCCTCTGCCATCTTCAGCTGATTCTCCCCTACTCTCTGATCTTTTTACCGTGTCCACAGTTTTGCCTTTTTCTGAATGTCATTAAATTGGAAACATACAACTTAGCCTTCTGATTGGCTTCTTTCACTTAGTAATATGCGTTTAAGCTTCCTTGTGTTTTTCATAGCTTGGGGTCTCATTTCTTTTTAGGGCTAAATAACATGCCATTGTTTGGGTGTACCATAGCTTACTTACCTATTTAACTACTGAAGGACAACTTGGTTGTTCACAATTATTGACAATTATGAATAAACTACTATAAGCATCCATGTACAGGTTTTTATGTAGATGAAACCTCCGCATAAAATAAATGTTTTTTATTTAACATTCATAAAATAAATGTTTAATCTTCCCTCGAAGATTAAAAATGAA
This sequence comes from Noctilio leporinus, assembly GCA_004026585.1. NCBI lineage: Eukaryota > Metazoa > Chordata > Mammalia > Chiroptera > Noctilionidae > Noctilio > Noctilio leporinus. Next base: position 63,465 of record PVIW01006280.1, on the reverse strand, counting down.
TCTGCTTTTTCACTTAGCAATCCCACTTTTGGGAATATATCCAAAGGAACCCAAAACACTAATTCAAAAGAACATAAACAGCCCTATGTTCGTCTTAGCCTTACTTACAATTGCCAAGATATGGAAGCAGCCCAACTGTCCATCAGTAAATGAGTGGATAAAACAACTATGGGATATTTACATAATGGAATACTACTTGGCCATAAAAGAGAATATTTTACCCATTGTGACAGTATGGATGTACCTGGAGAGCATTATGTTGGGTGAAATAAGCCAGTCAGAGAAAGACAAATACTGTATGACTTCACTCATATATGGAATCTAATGAACAAACTGAATTAAAAGGGAAATGAGGCAGACTCATAGATGGAAAGCTAATGGGAGGGGGATGATAGGGAGTGGAGGGATTGAGCAAAAAGAAAAAAGGATACATGGACATGGAAAACTGTGGCGATTGCTGGGGGTAGGGGGATATAAAGGGACTTTAAGGTAATGTAAAAAACATAATAAAAAATTTAAAAGTTTTCATCTCTTAGGTAAATACTCAGAAGTGTGACTGTTAGATCATTTGGTAAGAGTATGTTTAATTTTATAAGAAATTGTCTTCCAAAGTGGTGTACCATTTTGCATCTTTTCATATGCCCACTTTTCATCTATATATCTTTGATGAGTTGTATTTTGAGATCTTTGGACCATTAAAAACTTTTCATTTTCTTGCTTGCTTTGGCAGCACATAACTAAAATTAGAATGATACAGAGAAGATTAGCATGGCCCCTGCACAAGGATGACACACAAATTCATGAAGCATTCCTTATTTTTTGAAAGACAAATAACATTTGATTTCACCCATGATAGGACACTAATGAACAAAACAAATAAGCAAAACAGAACCAGGTACATGAATATAAGGAATAGACTTTCAATGGGTAGGGGGAAACAAGAAGGAGGGAGAAGAAGGCAAAGAAGAGGAACAGTTTAGTCAGGGAACTAGCATGGAAGATCCATGGACATAGACACAGACAACAAAGTGGGATTGACTTTGGTGGGGAATGGGTAGGTGGGGAAGGGGAGAGAAAGGAGGAGAAATGGGATGAATGTAATACAACAATAATATTAAATAAAAAGAAAAAAATTATTTTTAATTACATTTGACATACAATATTATACTAGTTTCCAATGTACAGCCTAGTGATTAGACATTTATGTAATCTCAACCTAGTACCCATCTGACGCCATATGTAATTATTACGGTATTATTGGCTATATTCCTTATATTATACTTCAAAACATCCCCATTGCTATTTTGTAATATCACCTATATTTCTTAGTTGCTTCACCTTTTCACTCAACCTTCTAATACTCCTCCTATCTGGCAACCATCAAGTGTTCTCTGTGTCTATGTGTTTGTTCTGTTTTGTTTGTTCATTTATTTTTATTTTTTAAAATTCCACATATAAGTAAAATCGTATGTCATTAGTCAATATTTTTTGTGACTAAGTCATATTTCATTGTATATTGCACCACTTCTTTATCCACTCATCTATTGATGAATACTAGGTTGCTTTCATATCTTAGATATTGTAAATAATACTTCCATGAACATATGGATGTGTATGTTTTTTCAAATTAGTGTTTTGGGTTTCTTTGGATAAATACCCCAAAGTAGAATTGTTAGGTCCTTCTTTATTTTTTGTTACAGCTTTTGATTTAAAATCAATTTTGTCTGATGTAGGTATCGCTGCCCCAGCTCTTTTTTCTTCTCCAGCTTTTTTTTGCTTTCTATTTTCATGAAACATATTTTTCCATCCCTTTACTTTAAGTCAGTGCATTCCTTTTGCTCTGAAGTGGGTGTCTTGAAGACAGCATGGATAAGGGGATTGTTTGTTATCCATTCAGTCACCCTATGTCTTTTGATTGGAACATTTAATTTATGTATATACATACATTTAAAATAATTGTTGATATGTAGTTATTGTCATTTTATTATTTATACTTTTCTTCTTCTCCTCTTCCTCCTTTTTCTTCCTCTTCTCTCCTTCTCCTTTTTTTTTTTTTTTTTTTTTTTTTTTTTTTTTCTTTTGCTTCTCCTTCTTCTTAGATGTTCCTTTAGGGCCCTGGCTGGTAGCACAGTGGTTAAGGCACTGGCCTGTGAACCCAAAGGTCGCTGGTTCAATTCCCAGCCAGGGTAACATAACTAGGTTGCAAGCCAGGTCTCCAGCCAGGTCTGTAGCTGGAGGCAGGTTAAAGGCAACCATACATTGATGTTTCTCTCCCTCTCTGCCTCTCTCCTTTCCCATCTCTCTGAAAAGTAATAAATAAATAAAAACCTTAAAAAAAAACTTTAAAAAAAAAGAAAAGAAATAAAAATAAGTTCCTTTAACATTTCTTGTGATAATGGTTTGGTGATGATGGACTCCTTTAGCTTTTTCTTTCTAGGAAGTTCTTTATCTGTCCTTTTATTTTAAGTGATAGCTTTTCTGGGTAAAGTAATCTTGGTTGTAGTTCCTTGCTTTTCATCACTTTGAACATTTTGTGCCAATCTCTCTGATCTGCAGTTTCTGTTGAGAAAAGTTGACAGTTTTATAGGAGCTCCTTTGTATGTAACTAACTACGTATCTCTTGCTTCTTTTTAAGATTCTTTCTACTTTTTAACCTTTGGCATTTTAATTATGATGTGTCTTGGTATGAGACTCTTTGTGTTCTTACTTGGAATTTGCTGTGCTTTCTGGACTTGTTTATCTATTTCCTTCACCAAATTGAGAAGTTTCTCATCTTTATTTCTTCAACTAGGTTCCCAATTCCTTATTCTTTCTTTTTTTTCTCCTGGTACCTTTTTGATGCAAATATTTATATGCTTGATTTTGTTTCAGAGGCCTCTTAAGTTATTCTCATATGGGAAGACTTTTTCCCCCCTGTTTTGATTACATGTTTTCTACCACCATATCTTCTAAGTTGCTGATTTATCTAATCTATCATTGATTCCCTCCTATGTATTCTTGATTTCTGACTAGTTATTTTTATTGTTTTTTTTCTTTGTTTTTCTATTTCCTGTTTCATATTGAAGTTGTCATTGAGGTCACTGAGCATTCTTATAACCAGAGTTTTGAACTCTGCATCTGGTAGATTGCCTGTCTCCATTTTTAAATTAGTTTTTTTTTTTCCCCTGAAGTTGTTGTATTATATTTGGAACATGTTTCTTTATTTGCTCATTGGGGCTATGTTTGTTTCTGTGTACTAAGTAAAGCTGTTGCATCTTCTGGACTTGCAGTAGGTGTTCAGTAGGCCCCAGTGGCATAGTCTCCCTGGTCACCTGAGTGGGATGCTCTAGGTGTGTCCCTTGTATGGATTCTGTGTTAGCCTTTATTGCTGTTGACACATTAATGGGAAGAATTGACCCTTAGACCGATTGGTCGTGAATACCAGCCACAACTACAGTGGAAGTGCTGTTTTGTAGGGATTTATGCTATGGAACAGATTTCACTTTAGCAGGACTCTTGTGCTTGTTGAGTTTGTCATTTGAGTGTGCCATCATAGAGGTGGTTGGGTGGTGTTCTGGTATAGTCTGAAGCTGGTCACCATATTGGGTCTGGGGCCTGTTGGGAGGTTCAGACCAAGGTGAGCCATTGCCTGTACCCTGCCTGGGGTCATCCTTGTATGAGCTACCAAGTGATCTGCAGATGGTTGCTCTTTGTGCTGGGATTGGAAATCCCTAGCAGAAGCTAAGCTGGGAAGTGAGGCTGGCTACCACTAATGCTGAGCAGCTGAGCATGCCAAGGTCAAGTGCTTTTTGTTTGGGGTTTGTGAACCTTTGGGAGAGATTTTAGGAAAGTCTGCAGTGTAAGTCAAGATAGGCTATTTGTATGCAAAAGCCAATGGAAGTGGCTTGGGTGGACTCCCAATTTAGTGGGCAGGGCCTCAAGGGATCACCAAGGCTGAGCAAAGAGTGTTAGCCAGGTTGATGGAGACTCAGATATGGTGCCCACCTACTGGCTTTATTGGGAGAGGGCTCAACCAAGAAACAATGGCCTTGGCCAGGACTTTTGTCTAGGAGAAAGCTGCTCCTCCAACCCTTGTCCCAAAAGCAGATAATTCAGTTCCTTTTTGCATGTCCCTAGCATCTTTTGAGTTGCTTTCTCAGCACTGGAGCTTAGAGTGAATGAATTTTTCAGTAAGTGCATGTGTGGATCTTAAGAGGAGCCCTTGGGACTCTAGAAACCCTTCATCTCACTCAGCCATAATCTCTTCTGGTTTTCACAGCAAGAATTATGAGCATTCCTTTTCCCATCACTGGAACCCTGGGATAGAAGCCTGGTGTGTGGCTGGGACTCCTACTTTCTCAGAGAGGTTTCCACAGCTATGATATCCCTCCCAATTTTTAACCACCCCACCTGGGTGTGGAACTAGCCTGTTTGTGTCATCACTCCTTCCACCAGTCTTCACCTGGTTTCTTCTATATATCCTTAGTTATAGCACTTCTGTTCAGCTAGACTTTAGGTGGTTCTTAATGATTTTATGCAGTTTGGTTGTAATGTTGGTGTGGTCATGGAGGAGGTGAGTACAGCATTTCCCTACACCATCATTGTAATGGGAAGCTCCTATTTAACAATTTTTTTTTTTTTTTTACTGTTGAGTTTTTAAGAGTTCTTTGTATATTTTAGATAATATTCCTTCATTAGATACATCTTGGAAACATATTTTCCCAGTCTGTGGCTAATCTTCTTATTCTCTTGACAATGCCTTCCACAGAACAGATTTTAATTTTAATTAAGGTCTAATTTATTAATTTTTCATAGATTATTCCTTTGGTGTTATATCTAAAACATCATCACCATAATGAAGGTCCTCTAGATTTCCCCTTTTGTTATCTTCTATAATAACAAGGGGAAAAATAGCTTCTATTAACTTTTTGTTTTACATGTAGGTTTGTAATGCATTTTTAGAGAGGGAGAGAAATATCTACATGAGAGAAAAACATTGATGAATTGCCCCAATTAGGGATTTAACCTGCAACCCAGGCATGTGCCATGACCAGGAATCAAACCAGCAATCTTTAGCTTTGCAAGACAATGCACAATCAACTGAGCCACACTGGCCAGTGCTATTTCCCTTGTCTTTTACTAATACTATACTCCCTAAATTACTATAGCTTTATTATAAAGATGAATTTGGGTTTGGTCAAACTCTAACTTTGTTCTCTTTCAGTATTTTGTTGGTATCTGGCTCTTTTGCTTTTTCACATAAACTTTAGTATGTTGATATTTATAACACAACTTGCTTAGATTTGAATTTGAATTTCATTGAATCTATAGATCAAGTTGGGAAAGCTGACTCCTTGGCAACACTGAATCTTCTTGTTCATAAACATGGAATATATCCTTGTTTAATTATCTCTTTAGTTTATTTTATTGGAGTTTTGTAGTTTTCTTCATAAAGATCTTGTACATATTTTGTTAGGTTTATTCCTAAGTATTTCATTTTGGAAAGCATTAATGGAAATGATACAATGTTTTGTTTTTTTTTTTAAGATTTTATTTATTATTTTTCAGAGAAAGGGGAAGGGAGAAAGGCAGAGAGGGAGAGAGATATCAGTGTATGGTTGCCTTTTACCTGCTCTAGCTACAGACCTGGCTGGAGGCCTGGCTTTGCAACCTGGTTATGTTGCCCTGGCTGGGAACTGAACCAACGATCTTTGGATTCGCAGGCTGGTGCCTTATCCACTGTGCCACCAGCCAGGGCATGATATTATGTTTTATTTAGTTATTATTATTTTTTAATTTAATTTTATTGTTGTTGTATTACATCCATCCCATTTCCCCCTCCCCTCTCTTACATTCCCTACCCACCCACTCATCCCCATAGTTAATCACACTTGTTGTCCATGTCCATGGTTCTTCCATGCTAGTTCCTTGACTAAACTGCTCCCCTTCTTTGACTACTCCTTCCCTCTCCACCCCGCTCCACCCCTCTGCCCACTAAAGGTCTGTCTATTCATGGTATTCATGTATCTGGTTCTGTTTTGCTTGTTTGTTTATTTTGTTCATTAGTGTCCTATAATGGGTGAGATCATATGGTATTTGTCTTTCACTGACTGGCTAATTTCCCAGTTTTTTGGAAAGGGTTGCAAAGGGTAGGAGTTCCTTCTTTCTTTCTGCTGTGTAGTATTCCATTGTGTAAATGTACCAAAGTTTTTTGATCCAATCATCCACTGATGGGCATTAGGCTGCTTCCAGCACTTGGCTATTCTAAATAACGCTGCTATGAACATAGGGGCATATAGGTTCTTCTGAATTGGTATTTCAGGGTTCTTCGGGTATAATCCTATTAGTGGAATTTTTGCATCAAAAGGCAGTTCCATTTTTAGCTTTTTAAGGAAACCCCATACTGTTTTCCATAGCGGCTGTACCAGTCTGCATTCCCACCAACAGTCCACCAGGGTTCCCATTCCCTCACATCCCCCCAACATTTGTTTGTTGATTTGTTGATAATGGCCATTCTGACAGGTGTGAGGTGGTATCTTATTGTAGTTTTAATTTGCATCTCTCTGATGGCTAGTGATGTTGAGCATTTTTTCATATGCCTTTGGGCCCTTTGTATGTCCTCCTCAGAGAGGTGTCTGTTCAGGTCCTTTGCCCATTTTTTAATTAGTCTATCTGTCTCCCTGGTGTTAAGTATCATTAGTTCTTTATATATTTTAGAGATCAAACCCTTGTCTGAGGTATCATTGGCAAATATGTTTTCCCATACAGTTGGTTCTCTTTGAATTTTGCTGGTGTTTTCTTTAGCTGAACAGAAACTTTTCAGTTTGATATAGTCCCATTTGTTTATTTGTTCTTTGATTTCCTTTGCCCTTGGAGAAGTATCAGTAAACTTATTTCTGCATAGGATATCTAAAATTGTACTTCCCATATTTTTCTATAGGACCTTTTTGGTGGCACTGCTTATGTTTATGTCCTTTATTCATCTTTAGTTTATTCTGGTGTATGGTGTAAGTTGGTGGTCTAGTTTTAAATTTCATGTTCTACTTGTTAATTGCTGTTTTTGTGGGAAAATAATTGACTTTTGTATTTTATCCTTGTATCCTGCAACCTCATTATAATTGTTTATTATTTTTATATATTTTATCAATCTTTTATATATCCTATATAGATAATCATGTCATCTGCAATTAAGGACTTTGTAGGATTTTTCACAATTTGACTTCACCCTCATTGTTAACATCACTTTCTGCTGTATATATTTCTTGAGATTACTCTCCTCTTTGTCTTTGTCCATAATCTTAGAAGACAGAAGTGGTAACATATGTAAACTCTGAAGCCAGGCATTCCTAATTCTGTCATTTACCAGCTGGGAATTCTTTGAAAAATTAGCACCACTAATTTATAAAGCAGAATTAGGAGTACTGACTGGGAGAAGATGCCTGGTAGAGAGTTGTTCAATGCTTAGTAAATACCAATTAAGACGGCAGGCACTTTATTGAGACGTTACTTCAAGTTTTATCACATTTTCTTTTTTACTCCTTTTGTTCCTTATTGGGCTCAAAGTTTTCTGGATAAAGTAAAGGCATATTTTAGTTAAGCCTTTCTGGGTTTTGTTTTAAATAGACTATGATCTTTGAAGGGAAAAGTATTGGAAGACCCCAGAAAGCCTCTGAGAAAAATGCAGAGTATAGCAGGGCCTGCCTGTGACTAAGAGAGATTCTCAGATAGGAGAGAGAGAGGCTCTGTTTCTTATTGGCAGTAGGAACATGCCCTGATAATGCCTGGAGAGTGGTAGAACCTGAAGAAAAGTATAAATACAATACTTGGGAGGCTGTTTCCAGCCTCATTAGAATTTTTGTGTCTAGAGTTTAGAAGGAATAGCAGATTCGCCACCTGAAATAGACAACGGTGGTTGAGATGATGGGTGTGTAAGCAGGAGTCAATGGGGCAGGTGGCCAATGACTAAAGGGGCTTCCTTGATGCCTTGAGAGTTGTAAGACCTCTAACATCAGCACAACACTGAAGTAAAAGGAGTGTAGGCTCAAGAGTAATTGGGGATGTATTTTCCACTAGTTTAGTTTTGGAGCCCTAAGCTGACTTATAGAAGATAAAGAAAATAACTAGTTCACATCAGAGGTTGTTGACTGAAACACAGTAACTACATCATCATCATCATTATCATTTTTACTATGCCATTCATTTTGTCTGGAATACAATTTTTCCTCGTGTCCATAGTCCAAATACTACCAATATTCTCAGGCCCAATTCCATTGACATCTCCAGTGATGGCCTGATCACTCACCTGGAATTGCATCTCTCCATTGAACAAAAATTTGTAACTCTTGATATGCATGTGTTGCTTCCATTAGTAGCTGGGAGCTCCTAAATGTGGAATTTATGTCTGATCCAGCATTTGGTTCTTGGTGACTGTTAACATGTCCTAAATTTTAATATTAACACAAATTGGGGAAATTATGGAAGCAAATAAAAGATGTTGGAAATCTTTCCCTCTTTCTTTGCTGCTAGGAACTTGATATCACAAAAATGTTTTATTTATTATAGAGAGAGGGAAAGGAAGGGAGAAGAAGAGGGAGAGAAACATCATTGTGAGTGAGAAATATCAATCAGTTGCCTCCTGCATTTGCCCCAACTAGGGACTGAACCTGTAATGGGGAATCAAACCTATGACCTTTCACTTTGCAGGATGGTGCCCAACTAACTGAGCCACATTGGCCAGGGAAGGCATTTGACATTATCTTAAGGCTCCAGATGCTGAATCTCAGACCTAAGTGTTCCTTTGGCTCATTTCCTTTGTCAACTTAATTATTTTAGGGCATCTCTGCTAGTCACTGAGATTATGTCTTGGTATTTAAATGTTGAACAATTTTGAACCTTCAAAAGGAATATTGAAGCCTTCATTTTAGAAACCAGGATAGTTTATAGTGTGTGGACAAAAAAGGGGTCACATACTGGGCCTGCAAAGCTCAGGTGAGGCCTGCATGGTGGCCTTGCAAACTCAGAGACATAAAGTAGCCACATAGGATGGTCTGAAAGGAAAGCTTTCTAACTAAACGCAGGTTTAGAGGGTATTCACATCCTAGGGCAGTATTTTTCCCTAACAAATGTCAATGTTCATCTTAACTGAGCCTGTCTATTATGTTTTCACATCTAAGACAACATACCTGATAATATACCTTTGGAATATCAAAGTAATTTTTATTAACCTACCCTCAAAGCACAACTATCACACCATAACAGAGACAGTAGATCCTCTCATTGTTATTATTATGTTAGTTGTTAACTATCCTTTACCTGCCTATGTAAAAGAAATATTTTACATAAGTATTTCTTTTACTTTTTAACTGATCCCAGAGATTTCCTCAGTTTTGCTTTCTCCTGCCTCCCTAATCTATAATCAATGGATTTCTTGTAACCTCCTGACATCTCCCCCTTTTATTCTGATGTATAAAATGACTGGTCAAACTGCCATTTTCTGGGGTATTTTTCAGTCCCTTGAGGTTTTGCTTTCTGGCAATTGCCACTACTTTCGCTCAAATAAATTCATAAAAATTCTTACTGTTTGGATATTTCTTATGTTGAAATGTGTGTGAGGAATGCATTTGTTCCACAACCAATGTAGAATAGGGGGAGAGATTATGTAATTTATGTAAATCTGAGGTAAAAATGTTCCTTGACATGAGTTTGTGGTATCTTAGCATTCCTGTGCAGTTACTTGATAGGTTAATTTAGTACTAGCTAGTATCAACTCTGTCATGTTTAGGTAAGGTAACCTTAGGATCCGGAAGATTCTCTTGTTTCTGGGTATAAATGTCCTGTTCTGTAAGAGTATTTGTGCAGGACCTTGCAGTGCAGAGTATTTAGTTAGATCTTGAGAAAAGGGGAGCAAAAGAAACTAGACATTGAGCTTAATAAACTGGGGGACATACGCCTGCTTGCTAGCCACAGCTTCACACCCAAGGGGATTACATCATTTTTCTGCCAAGAGGATTAACACTCCTCCCTTCCCCCATCCTCTGGCACCAGATTACCAGGTGATAGCAGGGGAAGGTACAAACATGGGCAAACCAAGTCAAAATGCCAGAAGGAAAGATACTTGACCAAAGCTCCTGTCAGTCTGGCTTGGCTAGGGAAAGAAGGGATTGGTCAGGGGATGGGCCCATGGAAGTTTGGGAAGTTCAATGGTCATTTTGAAAAGCCGTCTGGTTCATCCCACACCCAAGCTAATATAATCCCAGAGGAACAAATATGGTCTCTCTTTCTCTCTTGTCTGGATGTCCCACAATCACCCTGTGCATCCATGTGTCCTCTCTCCATGGCCATTTGGCCTACACAGCCACATGGCCCATGGCCATACAACTCCCCAGGCAGGCTCCAGGGGGGAGCCTGAAGTGGCTGTAGCTAGAAACACATGCGAAATTAGCTGGGTACTGGATGGGGCTATAATTTATTTAGTATGGAGCAGAAACTCTGAGCACTGGCTTTTGTCTTGACCTTGCTGAGGACACAGTTGTACTTTTTCCATGGCAGAACAGGAAGAGACAGGACTTTGGAAACCCAGGGGCAGCTCCTGTCTCTACACCACCAAACCAGGCCACACCACAATCTTTTATGCATGGGCCTTTGAAATGCTTTTCTTGTGATTCCAAGAAAGGACCCAATTTCTACCAACACCACCTCCATTCTCAAAGAGTAGGAAGCTGTTTCAGTTTTGAGCATTCTTCATTTTCCAATAGTTTTTATTCCTCTTTAGAAATTTAGCTATTAAATTCCAACTGGTTAAAATAGCTATGAAACATTGAACATTCATTTGTTTTTAAGCCCTACAAGAATAGCCAAGAGGATCTATTCGTTTAGAAAATATATGCTTTATTCTGCCCATTACATCTAAATGAATCTACAGCAAAGCTGTGTTTACCAACATCCTATGCAAATATTGACTTATGCATTGCAACAATATAAGCTTGATAAGTTTTGGGAGAAAAACATAACACAGATAAACATTTATAAGCAATTCAAATATTAAAGAGCTTAAACATTTCAAAAGGCATTCACATATGAATTTTTTTCTGGGATGTTGTTATGGTGCTGCAGTCATTTGCAAAATATAGTTATTGAACTACATAGTTTTTATGTATAAAAGTATGTGTTTTATTTCTTACAGTAATAAAATCAATATGTTAGGTATTCATGCCATCCTCTATAATAGTCCTTAGGGAGATATACTCAGCTCTATATTCTCTTTTTTAGGTAATACTGTAGTGAAATGGGACAGTAAATTTCATAAACTCTCATGCATGCTGTTAAGTATTCTTGGTAATCGTGGAAAAGAATGGTGTTAAATGTTTATTTTGATGTTAAGAGGTATGTAATTTTGCAGCAGAATATGTCATTTTTTGGCCTTCTTATGTCTGGCATTTGTTCCTCTTATATAACTTTTATTAAACTTTCTTCAAATTTAGTTAGTGTACATGCTACTCCTTTCAATCTTAATGCCTGTTTTCTTTCTATTTTTCTTTTGTTATAAGGTGTTATATTAAAATGCAATTTATTGTGCTTTGTGTTCTGAGGAATGCCAAAAACTAGTAAATATACAACTCAAGACAAACTTCAGAAATTTCAGAGAGATTCCTAAGAATCTGTTACTAACCCTACCCCAACCATACTATCCTTCAAGCAAATTATTTGTAATGGCACTTAATAGTTAAACATATAGTACTATCTATAATGAATAACTAACTGCATCAGTCACAAGTATAGACCTAAATTTGTTTATACATCTTCTGTTGTATGACTTTTATTAAGTAAGAAAACTATTGTATGGAAATGGATAAAGTTGACATTCAAAGAAAAAAAATTAAGCTTTTAATAATAGAAACTAAAAGAAGCTAGGATAAATAAGTGACCATAAAATATGCCTATTAACAGAATGCTTACACTTAATTTTGTTATTTAACAATGCTTTTTATGCACTTATTTTAAAAAGCCTTTGGCTAACTTGTTTAGAATATGTTGTTTTTGAGACTAAGAGATCCACTCTGAAAGAAATGATGGCCTTCAAGTTGAAATATGACATGTGTACACATATAATCAGAACACAACAGTAAAATATTATTGATACAAGGGAAATGCAAATAAGAGCTGAAAGAGTGCCAAGAAAGGAGAGGATCACTTTTGACAGGGTGATCCTGGAGACATCCTGGAGAAGGTAAATTGTAAGGTGGTCTTCAAAGAATAGAAGGAATTCAGTAGATGCATCATGGTGGCTTAGGGAAGAGGAAATGACATGAGCAGAGGTGTGAAGGTGACAGAGATGAAGCATGTTTGGTTCCTATTTTGTGATCCTTTTTGGTCTCCATCAGAGAGTTCACAAAGGCAAATAGTGGAAAAGGAAACTGGAAATGGGAAACTAGGTCTTGTAAAGGGTCTCCAATTCTTCTATGAGGTACTTTGTTAATTTTACTCAATAAACACTTTATAAAGTTTATAGTCTGGGCTTCACACCATGCCAGGCACTGGGATTTGTAATAAAGAGAACAAATTGGGTAGGTGCACTCAGGGCATTTAAAGCAGAGTAAGGGGGTCAGCTGGTTAAATGAGCAATTGGAATAGACTAGGATAGGATAGTTGATGTGCTGGATGGCACCAATTTCCCCTACCAATCCACTTTTCACCACCTCCTTCCATTGTACACTGAGTTTTGTAGAATGTATAAAGAGTCTCTTGACCTTGCTCCTGGATCAAACAAAAGGAAGGAGATTAGAGGGTGGAAAGAGGGTGAGGTTTGGATATTTATTCCATTGGTTTTCTCTTTGCTGTGTCACTTTAGGTTGGCTGTGTCCCTTTATTTAAGGCCATGGCTTCTATCGAGAAGCCTTCTCAATGCAGATGTTCATTGGGTTCTGGTAACTGCTCCCTCCTTCTTCTCTCAGAGTGGTAAGTGCAACTTATTACCACCAGCCCTGGGCTACTACACTCTCCCTTTATTTAACTCGTTTCATTAGCCACCTTCACTATGACATCTGTTGTTTGATGGGCCTCTTTGCTAGTGTATTAGTTTCCAGAGGCTACTTTAACAAATCACCACCAATTTGGTGCCTTCAAAAACAACAAAATTTGTTCTCTCACAGTTCAAACATAGTATCACCTGACTGAAATCAAGGTATGGAGGATTGTATTTCTTCCAGGGGTTCTAGACGAGAAGGAACAGACCTTCCCTCTTCCAGCTTTCATTTTCATACCACCTCTCTGTCTCTGAAATTTCCTTCTGTCATTTTCTTATACAGCCAGTTATACTTGCATTTAGGGTCCAGTGAGATAATCCAGGGTAATATCCCCATTTTAAGATACCTAACTTAGTCACATCATTTTTGCTTCTAAGATAATGTTTATATGTTCTAAAGATTAGGAACTGATATCTTTGAGTGATTGTCATTCAGTCCACTTCAGGCAGGGAAGTACCAGGTGCCAGGAAAGCACAAAACAGAGAAATCCCAAGAAATCTAATAGGTCCAGGAATGCCTTTCTAAGGAGTAAGAAATATTAAAGCTGAACTTTTCAAGATGAACAGAAATTAGCTTGGCAAAGGGGACCATGAGAGGCAGGTAGGCTGGGAACTAAGTAATGAATGGCTGGAGCAAAGTCCTGGAAAAGGAAGAGAGCATTTGGCACATTTGACACATTTGAACACTTGATTGGGTTTGAGTATAGCTAGCACATGGAGTTGAGAGGGTAGGGGATGTTGGTGGGGGGGTGGCTGGCAGGCAGGAGATGGGGCCAGAAAATGAAAGAGTTTGTCAATTATGTTAAGGTTTTTGGATGTAGTCCAGCTGACAAAGAGCATACATTATATATATATTTAAAATGGAGTGAAATGATAAAAGTAATGCCTCAGAAAGATTAATTTAGTGTAAGAATCCAAGGCAGATTGCAGCACGAAGAGTCCAGAGGCAGGGGACCCAGTTGAGCAATGAGATGAAAATTTTACTGATTTGGGCTGTTTAGTAAATATCTGACAGTACTAGACTCTGAGTAGAGTGTGCTCAATGTCATCAATCATCAATGAGTACTTATTAAATTTCAACAACATGTGAGATTGTGAATAATTGAATAAGATGGAAAAAAGGCCAAATTCCTGGTCTAGCAACATATACAAGATTTGTAATTTAATTGCACTGAGCTCTCCTTTTCTCAAAATACTACTTTCTATTTACTATTTAGGAAATATTTGATCCACTTGTTATTGCGAGTGTTTTGCCAAGTACCCCATTACTGATTCTACAAAGAAAGGTTAGTGTCTGAAAATTAATCCTGGTGGTCAAAGGCCAGGGATAAAACATGTGTGGGCTCTAGGAAATAATGTCCAGTGAAATATTCAATGACATTAACTAGAAAAATGTTAACAAGAAGCATGTGATTTTGAGTCATATTGAAAAATACTGAAAAAAAAAAAAAACAACCAAAAACCCAAATGCTGTACAAGTGCTCTGTGTAACTTTAGAAATGTAATGTGGAATATCTGACACTTTTCTTATATACCATAGTAATAGATAAACACAAAAGAACATGTATTAATTAGACGAGTATCTACCAGAATGGATTTAACATGCACCTTCTGCTCTCCCAAAGAGAGTTGATGAGTTTGCTATTGTTGGGAGGCGGGGAAAGCCCCCTGCTTCTATTCTACTTTAATTCTTATGGCTGGAATGGTAATAAAAATATAAGATTGACATAAGGCTAGATTAACAGGAGAAAAATGAATTTAATGCATCATATAGAATAATCACAATATGATGCTCAAATCATAAAATGAGGCTCAAAGATATGATCAAACAAGGCATGTTTTTATACTATTTTAGATGAAGAGACAATACATTCATGAACACTTGGTAGAACAAAGAAAGTTTGTGCTCATTAGAAATGAATCTAAGCAAGGCTTGGGTATTTATTAGTGAAGAAATGAAGTAGCAACTTACAAAAGAGGCAACAAAATTTGTTTATGCAGACCTTTTGGCTGTGAGCTGTTTTACTCTAGGGGTGTTTTCCAGGTGTGGGGAGGACACCTTTCACAGGGGAGATTTATTTTTCGCATTCAAGGAGACAAGGGTGAGTTAAAGTACCCTCTGGCACTGGCAGCTTGTCAAGTAACTTTAATTCAAAGTAATATATATGCTATTATGGGATATTTGGGGGCAGTCTGTCTTGGGCCCTGACATTATCCATGGATGATATAAAACTATATTCAATTTTTGAAAAATTAGAAAATTATAAAGTGATAATGGAAAGGTAGCAATAAGGATGCCCAGAAATGTGCCTATAGCCAGAGTTGACAAGCAGAGCTAAGCTGATATGAATGGGCTCAGCCAAGACCCCAGGAAAGAGAAATGTGCATTACAGCAGGCCTGCACTTGACAAGGGAAGCCATTAAGCCTAGGTTACTCCATAACCTGATTCTAAAACAAGACTGCGAAGACAGGCATACTGATGGAACATACCTCACTAAATAAATAAATTTAAAGATAATTGGAATGATTCAGTACTGAGAGAGAAAGAGCTAATAAATTCAATTTCTAATTTGGACAAAAGTATATATGAGATGAAGATGAGGAATGGGAGATATATTCTTAAGCGTTACTGGGAAATCCTGGAGGTTTTGAGCTGTATCAATTTAGTTAAGGTGGAACTAATTTCCCAGAATTATTCCTTCCCTCTATGGTTCCAGGTTAGGGCTGACCATGAGAGCAATTTGTGTGAGATTTTAAATGCCAAGCAAAGCAGCCCAAATGCTCTGTAGGTAGGGCACCTGGTACCACTGCAGCTTGCACAACTCATTTACTGGCTGGCTCATGATGTTAGCCTGGGGATGGGGTCGAGAAATAAGTATTTTTCAAAAGCCTGGCTTGAAACTCTTCCAGCTCCAAATGATTTTCTCTTTTTAGCTTCTCTGAGTTCTGAGCAAGACCCCTGTGTAGCTAGCTGTGTGACTTTGACAGTCCCCTTCTCCTGCAGATCCCTCACACCACTGAGGCTACAGGCAGAGAAAGACAAATGCAAGTTTCAGTCTGTCCTCACTGACTGTCCTTATGTGCTTCATTTTTTATATTCTTTTTTTTTTCTATTTGCTATTTCATTTTCAGTTTTTATTCCCAGTAGGCCCTGATGACTTATGATGACTTTGGCTCTACTACCACATCCAGAGGCAACATCTTCCATAAATTTCTCCCAAGCTTCTCTTCATAGTCCTTGATTACTGACTTCCCTCTGATCTATAGCCAACCCCTCCTGGACCTCTACACCCCTAGCTTTACTCATATTTGTGTAAAATCTAATCCTTATATTTAATTCTTTATTCACTATACTTACAGTAGTTTTCTTTTCCCAATCAAAACCTAGTGGATACAGAAATTTCAGTCCTTCTTTTTTGCAACATTGATCTTCCATTGAAAGAAAATGTATTACCTAAATTAAAAAAATACATCATATTATAGGATTGTAAAAGAGAACACATGATAATGATAATGCTCTTCATTAAAAGGTAAGGTCTTAGATTCATTCCTATGGAGCTTCCTACCCTGATGAACTTGGCTTGACCCCTTTGCCTCTCCTTTTCTCCTTCCATGGTCTGTTTTGATAAGGTTCCTCTTTTTTAATAAGGTGAGATCCAAATCCCCGAATGAAATTTCAAAAGGAGAAGTGGAAGAAATGCTTTTTTCTTGGCCTGCCACAGTGGGGCAGAGAGAAAAACGGGCCTGAATTCTTGGTGAATGCTAAATAGCTAGATTCTTGTTAACCAAATAGACTCAACAATGAGGGCTGATGTAAAACAGAGATGATGTAATTCCTTATAAGGAGAGGGACTGGAGGAGTATCAGAAATTTCCAGTGTGAGCTTTCATTACAATTTTTTCTGAACCTTGTTCCTTTTTCAATATCCATCTGCAACCAATTCTGTGGGGGGATGCAGGCTTTCCTGGGCTTTTCCATATGAACAACTGTAAACCTCCTTTTGCCCTACACTGTATATGTATATGTGGATCCTATGTGTACATATGTATGAATATATGTATGTTATATTCTTCAAGGTAAGGTTAAATATGCATCACAGATGATTCAGAATCATCTTTCCATAATCATCAAATATTAACCATTAACTAGAATAACAAGCAATATATGGAGAAAGAATAAGTAAACTGATCTGTTGCTATCAATTAGACATGTATACACACAAAAGTACATAGAACAATTTCATTTTAGTAAGATAATACTCTGTATAGTTTTATTTTTTTATTAGTGACATGTTGTAACATTCCATATCATTCCATATTCATTTCTGATGACTGCTATTAGATCAATATTTCTTATATATATTGATCTGAGCTCATCAAGGTTTATTACTTATTAATGTGAAAACTACCAAGCACCCATGGCCCTCGATGGTGGTAGGGTATTTGAATCACTTGGGGAATTGTTGAAACTATGGCAGCCTGAAGCTCACTTTTAATGATTCAGTTCTAGTTGGTCTGGGATGGGGTCAAGAAATAAGTATTTTTCAAAAGCACCCTCAAGTCTTTCAAATGTGCAGTCAGAATTATGAACCACTTAGGAAGATAGTATGCCAGTTTGATATAACATGGGAGAAAAAAGGGCTTATAAACCTGACTTCTAAGTCAGCAGACTGCTGTTTTGCAGTTTTGCTTCCTATAGCCCTAATGTAATAGTCATCTGTGACTTGGATAAATTTGCAGCATGGACAACTCTGAGACACCTTCCTGCAATAATCAGACATGAACCATTAACTGGAAATACAAGTGGTATACGGAGGTGTAAATGATAAGTAAATTGATTTATGGCTATTAATTAAACATCAAGCAACATGGAGTTATTCTCTGACAGGAGCCAATTAGTAACTTGATGGCAAAATGTGTCAAATGCAGGTCAGCTAACAAGAGCCTTTCCTCCAGCAGCTGGTGGGGAATTTCTTTAGTAAGCCCTCTGAGATGCTTAACACTTAGTTTGCTGATTCTCATTTTTTGTTTTGAGAAAAGAATGTCTTCCTCAGTACATTAGTATATTCAACCAACATACCATATTTCATCAGTACTGAGATGCACATTTTAACCTTTATACATCTCTGAAATTTGGTTGCATCTTAAGTTGAAATAATAAAAATTATATTATTATTTAATTGGTACCTTTATTTATTTGTAGCATATAAAATAGTGAGGCATTTTAAAAATCAAGGTGTAGTCAAATATGATATACATACAAATGGTTAGAATCTGACCATTTCTTAACACCTTTATTGCTGTGTTCCTGGGATAGGCCTCCCTCATCTTTTGTCTCCATTTGTTTTACTTAAGATTTACTAACTATTTTTAGAGAGAGGGGAAGGGAGAGAGGCAGAGAGGGAGAGAGACATCAATGTATGGTTGCTTTTCACCTGCTTCCAGCTAAAGGACCTGGCTAGAGACCTGGCTTGCAACCTGGTTATGAGCCCTGGCTGGGAATTGAACCAGCAATCTTTGGGTTCGCAGGCTGGAGCCTTATCTACTGTGCCAACAGCCATGGCCACGTCTCCATTTTGGTCAAGAGCCTCCTAACTTGTCATTCTACCTCCTTCCACCTTGTCTTCCCTTTCAATAGTTTTCAACACAATGACCAAAGTATTCCTGAAAAAACTGAAGCCTGGCTTTTGCCTCAGGCTCAGGCCACCCCTGCAGCTCTGTCACCTGGGCCTCATAGTGGACAAGTGCACTTCTGCTCCTCTTGGCCCTTTCTACCATTCTCCCTGCTTTCTCTAAAAAAGGCCGGAGTTTTGCCTCTCCTGTCAGTAGACGATGAGATTAGCCAATCAGTACTCAGTCTCAATAAATGTGTAGGTTTCTGGCTTATTTTCATCCTCTCTAATATTCTGTTAATGAGTTCCTAGTGATTTTAATGTTCAAGTGATGATCCTTCCAATTCACTGGCCTTGTGCTTCCTTAACCTCTTCTTGAGTGATCTTGTCCTTATCCAACCTCAGCACTGACTTTCATGGTAAGCCTTGCTCTTGTCCCTGAAACTGTATTTCCTCCATAATTTCAATTTTAAGCACTCTACAACTCTCCCATCTTGTTTTCTGCCCATGCCTTTTACCATCTGACTTCAATAACTTTAAGACTAAAGTTGGACCTTCAACCCATAGATGTTACCATTTTAATATTCTCCATCATCTCTTTTACATTTCCTCTCCCTTATGGTCAGTCATTTTAATCATTGCCTTGCACACACCCTCAACTCACATGGCCCCTTTCACTTTGTTATACTTCTTGGTGAAACCACTGATGAAGTGTCTTCCAATCCTGAATCTATAGCTGAAAATGGCTGTAGTAAAACATACAGCAAGCAGTGCTCTCCCTTTACACTGATGACAACAATATTTACAATAACCTCAAGTGGACTTTTAAAGCTGCCAGGTGATTATATCATATTTTTCAAGTTTTTTTTTTTTTCACTTTCTAGATGAATACATCTTACTTTCCTACTCTTCTGAAGGCTCTCATATTTTCTTCCCATGCTCACTTAGCTGGTGATACCAAGAAAACTGAATAAATTAGGAAGAACTTCCCCAAAGTCCTGCTTTTATATATAACACCTTACTTGCTTGGTGTCTATTCATCTTTCTGGATGAACTGTCAACATTCCAAGCTAAAGCTAAGCTTTCTTTCTATGCTGCAGATCTCGTCCTTCATCACTTACGCCCTTTTAGTAAGCCTCTCATCTCTCTCCTATATCATCAGCTTCCCCCATCATCCTTTTGGGTCATTGCCAAAGTATAGCAAATATGAGTTATTTCTTTCAGATTAAAGACAAACAAACAAACAAACTTTGTGGACCTCACCACCCAATTTCTTTCTCTTCCTATTTGCAGCAAAGCTTCAGAAAGAATTCTCTATCCCTCTTTCTCTAATTTCTTTTCAATTTTCACTTGAACCCATTCCAAACAAATGTTCACTCTGACCCTTCAGTCTAAATATTCTTACCAAGATTACTAATGACCTTTACTGTCATTTGCACAATCCAGTGTCATTTCTCCATGTTTACCTTATTAATCAAAGCAAAGCTCCTCTTAGACACTTTCTTCTCTTGGACTTCAGGGTGCTATTCTTTGTGTTTTCCTCACCACCAGCTGCTCCTCATTCTCCTTTGCTGATTTCTTCTCATTTCCCTAATCTCCAAATGTTATCCCTGAGGCTCATTGTAAGGATCTTTCCCCTCAATATAGTCTAAATCCCTAGATGATCTTTTTCAGTTCCATGTTTTAAAATATACTAAGTGCTGATGACTCCCAAAATTATCTCTCTAGTTCAGACCTTTTTCCTGAATTCCAGATTAGTATATCCAACTGTTACTTAACATCTCCATTGGGATGTCTAGTAAGCATTTTAAGGTTAACCAATCTCAAATGGACATTTAGATATTTCTCCCCAAGCTTCTCTCTCTGAAAAAAAAAAAAAAAGTGTATTTAAAAGAGTTCTACTTCTCTTATCTGGCAGAACAGGGAAGAAAAGCCATGCATTACTCAGGTAAAAACACTATGCTACTCATATCAGAGAGCAAGAGAGAGAGGAAAAAATTAAACTTTAATGCCGTGGGTGGTTTTATGTATTTAGTATTGTAGCAGTTTCATCAAACAAGGAAGTATATTTTTACCTCCTCTAAACATCTGTGGATCTAAAACTCGTATTTTAACAAAAATCTTAGAAAAATAGACATTTTCTTTACTTGATTTATCAGCTTTCTGTGTATTCCATTTTTATTTTCAAAATGACTTATGCCATTTAATAAATTATTTCTTTATTTTAGGCTGTGGGGTTATCTTTCGATTAATCATATAATCCCAAACAATACAAAATTTCCCTCTACTTCATGTCCCACTTCAAAACAAAAAACAATGTGGGGAGGAGTGCAGTTAGGGTTCAATAATTATTTACACAAAATTAGAAACATAAATAAAAACATTTTTAACATATGATGCCTGGAAAACTAATGGGAAAATTTTATAGAATTTAAATAGTTTAGGTCTTATATTGGGTATAAATTATTTTGGTCTGAGATTATGTAAAAACAAATGCACCTATAAGTACCACGTGTCAAGGTGGGCACACATCTCTTTTCCTCTTGTTTACTTAAGAATAGGATTACAATAATTTTCTCTCCTTGTGTCAACAACTTCTTTGTTGGATTTTTGTCATCATCATATAGCATGCCATAATACTTTTTCACTTAAAATGAAAAACAAACCACCCTTTACTCTTTTACCTCTTCAGTTACTATCCTGTCTCTCTTCTTCTGTATAAAAAATTTCCTTGAAGGTATTGTTCAGGCACCTACCATTCTTTCTTAAGTTCATTTGTATCCATTAGTATGAGGTTTAGCAGCATATAATAGGAAATGAATATAAAAATAAA
Source organism: Noctilio leporinus (assembly GCA_004026585.1). Classification (NCBI taxonomy): domain Eukaryota; kingdom Metazoa; phylum Chordata; class Mammalia; order Chiroptera; family Noctilionidae; genus Noctilio; species Noctilio leporinus. The sequence continues at coordinate 42,020 of PVIW01006280.1, read as the reverse complement.
TCTAAAAGATCATTTTTTTTCCCACACAAAATCAGGTCACAGCCCTGGCTGGTGGCTTAGTGGATAGGCACCTGCCTGTGAACCCAAAGGTTGCTGGTTCAATTCCCAGCCAGGGTACATAACTGGGTTACAAACCAGGTCTCCAGCCAGGTCCTTAGCTAGAGGCAGGTGAAAGGCAACCATACATTGATGTTTCTCTCCCTCTCTACCTCCTTCCCTTTCCCTCTCTCTAAAAATAATAAATAAAATCTTAAAAAAACATCAGGTCAGCTTTAGCCTGGTCAGAGTTGATAGGATGACTCCATGGACAGAGAGGACACGTATTTTTACTCTACTACTTTGGCTTAGTGCTTCAAAGATCACATTATGACCCACAAAGGCTGCTGGTGCTCCAGCCATCACTTTGGGTTTTAGTACATGGAGGGTCTGAACAAAGGCAGGTGTGGTAGATGTTACTATTTGCACACATCTTTTTCTTTTACCTCTAGTCTTCTGCTTTGGTTTATAGTTGGAGAAATAATTTTTTTTTTATTGACCGGGGGCCAATCATGTAAATTCTTTGTCAATGGATCAACATGACTTTGTGTATTCTGAGCTAAAGCATTAGAGACATAGCAAATTTCCACAGGCTTCAAGGAGTTTCCATCCCTGTTATGGGAACCAATGTTTTTCTTTCCACCTGGAAGCAGTCCTGAAACTGATCCAAAGTCATTCACCTTGCTCAAACTCCATGAGCCTTACTCAAATCAGCCAAACTGCTGACCCGGAAGCATGAAATAGAATGTTTATTGTAAGCCACTAAGATATGTATTTTTTATAGAATTATCACAGTAAACTGGTGAGAGGTGCTTCTGGCTGAATCAGCTTCTTTTAAGCCTACTTCCCAGCAATCGTCCACATACATCTATTTATCTATTATATATGGTCATTATATTGGTAAAAGGGAGATTAGAAAGTATAGCTTGGTGCACTTTACCCCAAATAAAGCCAGAGTTTTTGTTACTGAAGAACAGTGCATGGCGAATTGCATGGGAACCAGCAGTTGCTTCTGCTGGAATCGAATCAGGCTTTTTCTCCAGCCTCCACTGGAACAGCTCTGGTCAAATCCATCCCAGCTGTTACTGATCAATAAGCAGCCTTTGCCGCAGTTCACTTTTGGAAATACATTCTTGCTTTACTTTTAGGACATCAGCTGGTTCCTTTCCTACCTCAGCAGACATGCTTTCTCTGTCTCCTTTACATGTTCGTTCTCATGCTTGAGCTCTTAACATTGCTTAGAGCTCAGTTCTTAGCTGATTTTGTTGGATAGCCACCTTCATTTTCTCATAGATCTTATCCAGTCTCAAGGTCTTAAATAACATCTCTATATATCGGTAACTCCCCAGTTTATAACTTCAGCTAGATGTCTCCCACAATTTCAGATTTAGATATCCAATTGCCTCTTTCATCTCCCCACTAGGTGTCTAATAAGCATCTCAAATGTAGCATACCTTAAAAGAAACATTTCTTATCCCCACACAAAAAATTGTTCCTTCTATAGCCTTTTCCATGGTAATTCCAAGTGTTCTAGAAGATCAGACTAAAAATGATTTTTATCTTTCAGAATTCATTTACAAATCATCATCAAATACTATTAACTACATCTTTATAAATAAATCATGTTATGTTCAGTAAAGAGAAATAAATGCACCGTAACATGAATAACCTGGGTTAATCTTGCAGACATAATAAGTGAAATATGCCAGACATAAAAGGATATATTTTATATTATTCCATTTATACAAAGTGCATAAATACACAAATGTATGTGATAGAGGTCAGAATAGTAGTTTTCTCTGGAGATTATATTAACAGGGAGAATCAAGGAGAGATTCTGGGTAGTTACAATAGAATGCACATATCGGAAGATCCAAGATGGTGGAGGAGTAAGTGGAAACTTCCCTAAACTCCTCCCAGGACAAATATGGAATTACACTAAGTTGTAGAGAAATTATCCTGAATAACCAATTAAACACTAGTTGGAGAGAAGTCATAATCAAAAAGAGAGAAGAAATCACTTTACCACAACGAGACTGGTAGGGAGTGCAGAAGAGGCACTAAAGGGCTCGTTGGGCTCCACTGTGTGGCAGCTGAAGTTCCAGAGGGATATTTTAGCAGCTGGGGTAAGGAGGAGGATTTCCCCCTAAAAAGTATGAGGTCTAAACCCCAAGTTGGGCTCCCCAGCCTACAGCAACAGAGCCAAAAAGGAATGCAGAAAACACCCAGCTGTGAAAAGCTCCAGGATGTCTGCCTGCCAGAGAGAGATGGCTGGACACTCAGCCTCTTGAAGAATCAACACACATAATTTTGTCTGCCGCCACTTATCCTGGTCTCCAGCAGGTGGAGGGCAGAGTGGACTAGAGATGCTTGAGGAAAATCTGAGGTTGGTGATTCTTGGAAGAGAGATGAAGGAACAGTTGCCAGGATTCCTCTGCTGAGTCATTCCCTATACTGCAGAAGCCATCTTTCTTAGGCAGAGCACATGCTTCTCCAAGTGGCATTAACCTGAGGGGAAGCAATAGTCCCACCTCCAGAAATTACTCTGCCCCACTCTGTGGTGCTTAAGCCAGGCTGCTTACTACAGCTTGAGGCTATATCATTGATTAAGTTAACAACTAACGTGTAGAATACAAAGAACAACAAAAGTGGGAAGACAAAGTAACAGACCCTACAAAATGAATAAGAGAATTCTCCAGAAGAGCTAGATGAAATGGAGGCAAGCAATTTATCAGATAGAGAGTTTAGAGTAGTGATTGTAAGGATACTCCAAAGTATGAAAAATGACACAGAAACCATAAAAAAAGGGCCAGTCAGATATAAAGTATGCAATATCTGAAATAAATAATATACTCAATGGAATAAACAGAAAGTTAGATGAAGCAGAGGATTGAATTAGTGACTTGGAAGGCAAGGTAAAAAAGAATACCCAGGCAGAGCAGCAAAAAGAAAAAAAGAATTAAAAACATGAGGAGAGCTTAAGAAACATTTTGGACAACATGAAGCATAACAGCTCTGTATCATGGGACTACCATAGGGAGAAGAGAGAAAGCAAGGGATAAAGAGCTAATGTTTAAAATTTGTAAAGAACTTACAAAACTCAACACCAAAAAATGAACAACCCAATTTAAAAAATGGGCAAAAACCAAATAGATACTTCTCCAAAAATGACATACAGATGGCCAATAGACATGCAAAAATATGCTTAACTTCACTGTATATCAGAGAGATGCAACTTAAAACCTCAATGAGATATCATCTCATACTTGTTGAATGTCTTTCATTAATAAATCAATAAACGAGTGCTGGCAAGGATGTGGAAAAAGGGGAACCCTTTTACACTGTTGCAACACTGGATGGATGCAGAGAACATTACGCTAAGTGAAATAAGTTAGAGAAAGACAATTACCATATGGTTTTATTCATATGTGGAATCCAATGAAAAAACTGAATGGAAAAGGAAAATGGGGACAGACTCTTAAATGGAGAGCAGGATGACAGCTGGAGTGGGGTAGGTTAAATGGTGCAGGGATTGAGCAATAAGGAAAAAGGACTCATGGGCATGGACAACTGTGTGGTGATTCCTGGAGAAGGGGGTAGTATAAGGGGACTAAGTGGTAATGGAAAAAATACAATAATAATTAAATTAAAAAATCATCAATGGATCACTTAAGACTTGCACATTTTAATGAATATAAATATACTCTAATAAAAAAGAAATATAGTGGTTTCTTACTAATGATTCACAAACTATGAACTTGTTATGATGTATAAGATTAAAAATTAATTCATTGAAAATATATTTTATAATATTATAATTTATAAAATATAAAAAACATATATGTGGTTTTTCCCCTCATTTCTGGTTCTGGTACAGAGCTCTTAGAAGACCTGGAATTTTTTTTTTTTTTTTTAAGATTTCATTCCATTATTTTAGAAAGAGGGGAAGGGAGAGAGGCAGAGGGAGGGAGACATCAATGTATAGTTGCCTTTCACCTGCCTCTAGCCACAGACCTGACTGGAGACCTGGCTTGCAACCTGGTTATGTGCCCTGGCTGGGGAATCGAACCTGTGACCTTTGGGTTTGCAAGGGCCTGGAAATTTTTAAGTGATGAGAGTAACAAGGTGCTGTCAGTTATGTAATGAGGTACTATTTGGACCCTACCTAAAAGTCAGGTCTGGTTGTCAGGAGAAACAACCACTAGATTTCAGGCTTGGAACTTTCATTCTATCCTCTTGAACTCCAGGATGAGGAGAGGGGCTGGAGGTTGAGTCAATCACCAGTGGTCAATGATTTAATCAAATTAATTATGTCTATGTAATGAAGCCTCCATAAAAACCTAAAGGACATGGTTCTAAGAGTTTGCAGGTTGGAGAACCAGAATGCTTGTAGGTGCTGCTGTGCTGGGTTGCAAGCACCAGAGTACAGAAACTCCTTTGTTTGGAATCTCTCTTCTGTATCTCTCCATTTGTTGTTTCTTGACCTTTAATGTCCTTTGTAATAAATCAGTAATCTAGTGAGTCTCCTGAGTTCTGTGAACTGTTCTAGCAAATTAATTGAACCCAAAGAGAGGGTCATGGGAACCTCAAATTTATAGCCAGTTATTCAGAAGGTACAGGGAACAATCTGAACTTGTGATTGACACCCTAACTTGGAGGGAGTCACTAGAACCTCCAATTCTCACAGGTCAGTCAGAAGCATAGGTAACATTCTGAGCTTGGGATTTGCATCTGAAGTGGAGGGTGGCCTTAGGGGACTGAGTCCTTTGCCTGTTGAATATGATGCTATCTCCCAGTGGATAGTGTCAGAATTGGGTCCAGAAATCTAAAAAGATACTCAGCTATAGCCAGAGTATCCTTATTGAATTGGCCACTTAATACATTCACTACTGTATTATCCTGGTCCAAGCAAACATGATTTGTTGACTGGATTATTAAAGTAGCCTCTAAACTATTATCCCTAGTTCCCTCCTCATCTTCCCTTCAGTCTATTATCCACATAGCACTATTTCTTTAAAATTCATTAGATCGTATTAACCCTCTGCTGAAAACCCTCAAAAAATGTCCCATTATATTTAGAGTAACAGCCAAAATGATCATGGCTTGCTTAACGTCCTTGCCCAAACGTTATCTAAACAGTGAGAGCTTCCATGACCACCCTATATAAATTGTTTTTCTACCTTCCTGATTGATACCCTCTACCCCAACTACTTGGTTTTTCTTTATAATTCAAATCATCTTTTTATAGCTAGGATATCTTTAGTGGCACATTTTGCTTATTTTTGCCCCCCTCTTCCCCACTAGAGTATGAGCTGAGGCTTACATTCCCTCCCCTTGGGCCCAGATGAACTTTCTGACTGCTCATGGAGGCAAGTCAGAAATCAAATATGGTGAATGTGGCAACGTGCCAATGCCTGGTCCTGAGTCTCTAGAGCCTGGAGTCTTTCTCTTTCTGTCTCTTGGGTCTCTAGGATCCCTAAGTAACTATATAAGTGGTCCAATTACTTTGAGACCTCTGTGTTGAAAAGACTGTAGGTAGGCACTCCAGAGGATAGCCCAGTGGAGCTCGGCTGGACATGGGTGAAGCCCACTTGAGCCCTCAAAAACAGTCATTCTCTAAGTGAATACCACTGAGTGACCTGAGTCAATGTCACATGTTGCAGAAAAATGGTCCAGAGAAGCTCTGCCTGAATTACAGAGACCAAAATTATGAGGTATAATAAAATGGTTGATATTTTCAGTCTCAACATTTTGGGATAAATTGCTCAGCAGCAATTTAATCAGATAGAAGTTCTCTGTACGTGTGTGTGTGTGTGTGTGTGTGTGTGTGTGTGCATGTCACCATGTAACAGGTTTTATTTCAGGTGCATTTACAGGAAGCATATGGGTAGGCCTCTTCCCCTCAGCAGCAAACCCCAAAGCCAGGACACTGGTTCTCTTTAGGCAGATCATGTAATTGCACTGGAGAAGAAATTTTAGTCTTAAGCTTGGGGACAGATATTAACTGCTGGCAGTCTCTCTATGTGTGGGGTATAGGTAGGAGATAGGTATCAGGTGAGCCATACATACTCCTCCATTTACCTTAATCACTACTTGGAGCTTGGAGGTATTGCCAGCAGAGTGACCTCTAAGTCCTTGTGGCCTCCGTTGTATGTTCTGGGATGCAGCTCCCTGAACCTGTTGATACACTCTGTCTACTCTCTTGTCCATGAAAAAATCATCAAAATGTCTGAGCCATCCATGGGTTGCAATTTTTAAAAAATCAGAGCAGTAATACGTTTATTTCTGTCTTATACCTTTGCTGTTATTTCAATGAGATTTGAGATTGGTAGAAGGGAAATGCATGTGTTTTATTTCTCCCCTAAATGCAAACGTATGTATTTCTGCATTAAGAAATATATTGCAGGGTCCCCAGCCCCACAGCTCAGTTAGAGCATTGTCCTCCACACCAAGGTTGTGGGTTTGATCCCATCAGGGCTCATACAAGAAACAGCCCATGAATGCATAAATAAGTGAATAAAAAAAAAAAGATTTTTTTTCTCCCTTTCCCTCTTTCTCTATGCATATATATATATATATATATATATATATATATATATAAAATCAGGAATTCTTCAAATTAAAGGATCTTCAAAGAAGTGTGTTGTGTGTTGTGTGTGTGTTTAAGGAAACACCGAGTTCTGATTGTTCCAGATTTACCTCCTTTGCCACTTGTTCAGATATGTCCTCAGAAAATAAAAACCCATTTTATCTGTTAATTGGGAGGGCCAGCTCAGTTAAAAGCTGCCTGGTATTAGGGAGTGAGGGAAGACGGGAGGGAGAGGGAGAGAAAGAAGATAATAGGTAGATGATAGATAGATGATAGATAGAGAGATAGATGATAGATCTCTCAACAAGCCTTTCAGTAGTTTAGTTTGGCCAGTGACCCTAACGTATAAAGTTGAACCTCATGGAATGGAAAGTCTAGGTAAAGCATATACATGTTTTATGCATTCTAAGATCTTATTATTGATTAACTGAATTCACACATTATTACTGTATAATTTAGAGCAATATATATGCTTTTATTGAACAACCAACTAAAATGTTCATCAGGCATTTCTAATAATGTGAGCAAAGGCTTATGATAAAGGGTTGAAAACAAGTGAAAATGAAAAGAAGAAAGCACAATTCAAAACTTATCTAGACTATAGCTTCAAAGAATATGAAAAAAGAATAGAATTAGGAGGATGTGTAAGGACACAAATTTTATTTGCTTAAAAGAAATGTGGTTGTTTTTTATTCAAATAATTTTCATGTTTTAATCTAAATAAACTTAATTAAAAAAAAAACAACAAAAAACACTAGGTCTGACAGGATATAGGACTTTTCTAAATCCAGCATAAAATGGGTAAATAAGATTCTGTCCAGGACTATGACATGGTAATAATACAGATTGACCACCTACTGAAAACAGTTTAAAATGCTGGATAAAAAAATATTGAACCATTTTAAAAAAGTGACAAGATAGTAAAGGATTGCCAAGTCCAAGTCTCACTGATGGGGGCAACCCTGAGAGGTTTACAGAGAACCAAAGCTCCTGGCCATTGTCCTCCTGCTTTTGCTGAATTGGGCAAACTGAGTGGCAGATTTTGGAAATTGCTGGTGCTAGAGAAACCAAGTAGCCATCCGGGCTGAAGAGTCTAAGAGGAGAAAATCCCTTGGAAAGCTAGGACCCCAAAATAGTACATTTTGGGATAGATCAACCAGAAGTAAGTCAACTCTGCCCTCAGGGAACTATAGGACCTGTCTCTTAGCTTCCAACTGAGAAAAGATTAAAAAAACCCACCAAAACACAAAAACCCTGAGAAATTGTAACCACATGCTGGCCTTTACTAGGGCTCAGGGTTCCAACCTGGTGTAGGGGATTCTAGGTTTTGTAAGAATAGATGCTTTCACAGTTTGGGGCGGGTAGTTTGATAAGAGAAAATAATAAACTATTAAAATATATAATTAGGTACAAATGTGAATCTTTATTTGGAAAGGGAGTTGCAACAAGTTGCAAATTTAAAAAGCTGACAAATGACACAAACATCACAAAATCTAAAAAAAAAATGACAATTTTATATATTAAGAGCCTGACATCAATAGAACCATTTTCCCTATTTTTTTGTTGCTTTGATAGCCTTTTTATATGACGATGATTTTTTAATGTAACTATCTATGTTGAGAACATAAAGATAATTTAGTCTCTAGCATGAGTGAAAAAATTATTTTATTATTGATGGCTTGGATAAATTTCATTGTTTTTCATACCTCATTGCTGGTAATGTCATATATATTTATAGGGTTGCTATGACACTTGGGAAATTCTCTACCAAGGTTTTTCATATAAAATTTCAGAGCATTTCAAATTTTCTTGCCATTGACAAATCTTAAATTAATGACACCCATTAATCAGTTTGTTATTGATGTCCAGGTTGTAGTTACATATCATTAGTTTTATGTTACCTTAGTTAGTGTCAGTATTTTGTGTCAAATTGATAAAAAATTTTAATCTTTTAAAATGTATTGATATTTCACTTTCTTGTTAATTTAATTTTTAAGCTATCCAAGAATCCATGCCTTACTTTTACCTGAAATGTTTGTCTTTCTCTGAATTATTCACAGTTTTTGATACACTCTCAAAAAAATTTTTTGCAATTATTTGCTTTTTGATGTCAAAATAATTTTTGTTGACTTTTTAAAAAACTTTTTAATTAATTAATTAATTAATTAATTAAGAGAGAAGGGCAGGGAAGGAGGAAGAAAGGGAGAGAAGCATCAATGTATGGTTACCTTTCATCTGCCTTCAGCTGTGGACCTGGATGGAGACCTGGCTTGCAGCCTGGTTATGTGCCCTGACTCGGAATTGAACCAGTGACCTTTGGGTTCACAGGCAGGCCCCTATCCACTGAGCTACCAGCTAGGCCTGTTGATTTCTTTATTCATTTTTTTCACCTTTGTTATATAGACAACTAATATTTCATCAAAGTTTCCTTTCAGGTTTTTTTTTTTTTTTTTTTTTTTTAAATTTGGACAGCAGTTTTAATTGGAGTGTAAGGCAAGACTGGAGATAGAGAATCCAGTGACATGTATGAAATGTTGTTCCAAAGATCCTTAGACTTTGGAGTCCAACATACTATTATTGGAACCAGCTGGATGTTATAAGTTTTGCTTGAAATAGGTAGTAGAGCATTTTCTACCGGAGCCTATAAAGGGAAAAGATGTTTTTTTCTCAAATTCAATGTCAATAGTAGTGGGGTACTTATTCTAATACACAGCTATAAAGATATTTTGGAGGCAATTGGGATAATTTAAATATGTATGAGATATTAAAATTGTTATTACTAAGTAATTGTCAGACCGCTATACTGTACATATGAAATTAGTATAGAATAATGTTGAATGTAAGTTGAAATTGAATGTAAGTTGAATATATTGCTAAAACATCTGATAGTAGCAGATATTCATTTTTCAATATTTACTTATCAAATTTTGAATAATATGAAGAATATTCTCTATATAACTATAAAACTATCACATCAAAGAAAATTAACAATTTAATAACTTTTTTCTTTTCAAAAAGTTTTATTGTTGTTCAATTACAGTTGTCCCAATTTTCCTCCCATTGCTCTCCTGTGCAGTGCCTACTCTCTGCTCCCACAGTGAATCCCCACCTTGTTGTTAATGTCCCTGGGTCCTTTATACTTGTTCCTTGACTAGACCCTTCCCCTTCTTTCCTTCATTATCCCCCTCCCCCACCCCTCTGATCACTGTCAGTTTGTTCCTTATTTCCATGTTACTGGTTCTATTTTGCTCATTTGTTTTGTTCATTAGGTTCCATATATAGGTGAAATCATATGGTATTTGTTTTTCACTGCCTGGTTTATTTCACTAAGCACAATAGTCTCCAGTTTCATCCATGCTGTTGCAAAAGGTTCTGCTATGTGCTATTCTACTGTGTAAATGTACTACAGTTTTTTGATCCACTCATTTACTCATGGGCATTTAGGCTGCTTCCAGCACTTGGCTATTGTAAATAGTGCTGCTATGAACATTGGGATGCAAGGGTTCTTTTGAATTGGTGTTTTATGATTCTTAGGGTATAATCCCAGCAATGGGATTTTGGATCAGAAGGCAGTTCCATTTTTAGTTTTCTGAGGAAATTCCATACTGTTTTCCACAGTGGCTACACCTGTCTGCATTTCCACCAACAATGCACTAGGGTTCCCTTTTCTTCACATCCTTACCAGCACTTGTTAATTGTTGATTTGTTAATGATGGTCATTCTGACAGGTATGAGATGGTATCTCATTGTGATTTTAATTTTCATCTCTCTGATGGCTAGTAATGTTAACCATCCTTTAATATGCCTATGCGCTTTCTCCTTTTTGGAGAAATGTCTTGACACTCAAGTCCTTTGCCCACTGTTTGATTGGGTTTTCTGTCTTCCTGATGTTGAGTTGTATGAGTTCTTAAAAAGTTACTAAATTTTAAAAAAGTTATTACATTGAGTTCCAAAACATATGAATAACTCAATGTAATAACTTAAAATATTATTCTTAAATAATAGTTGACATACAATATTATATTGGTTTTGAGTATACAGCAGTGGTTTGACCTTTCAGTTCTTTTTAAATAAATCTTCAGGTGATAGATAAGAAGTACCCATTACTTTGATCTAACTTATGATTCTTTAATTTACCACTTGTTTTATTGAAACACTCCATTATGTTTTTCTAAATTTGGGTTAAAAAGTCATATCTAAACTTTATTAACTTTTTGAACAAAGTTTTTGGTTTCTGATTTGTATTTCAGTTTCTCTGATGAATATTTGAAAATGTATACTCATATTTGAATTCTTAAAATCAGTATACTGCTGCAAGGTTTAACAGTTTTATAATGGGCATTCTGAGATAACTTAAGGAAAACCCCACCTTGGCATATATATTTTAAATACTCCACATAACAGACAATCTGTAAACGAAAAGCATAAATGTTGCAAAACACTGATGAAGACATTTCAGGGATTGTGGAGACAGCTTTTTCGTCAGCCAAGACTAAGGGAATGGGTTGTTGACAGACATATTAAGGGGCTTTCAACACTATAGCCTGTGTGGTCATGGATTTGTCTGTGATTTGTTTCAATTGGTGAAATTGTTTTCAATGGATGAAAAAGTTAGAAACTATGATCAGAGTTATTTATTTTATTTTTTAAAATTATGCTATCTGTGCTTAAATAAATAATTAAAGTTCAAACAATTCCCACCTGATTACTGTTTGTCCCTTTTGGCAACAAATCTACAAAAATGCGGTAGTATTTGTTATTTGGCTTGTTTGATTTATTACTTTATTTTATATGTCTCTTCCACTATTTTTACTAATTATTCACAATTTTAAATAAATAAATTACATATTTTTCCTTTTGGAAATTTTGCAGGTAGTTATGCAAAAATAATATATAAAATTTAGCAACATTATGAATCCCATAATGTTTCTGTTATTTGAAGATGCTATTTTCATTGCCACCCCTAGACCACTTTCACTTAAACATTCAATATCTATGACAATTCTACAGATCACTTTGAATTAATAAATATTCTTTATTTGGTTTGTAATTTTCTCCTTGGACTTTAAAATTTTTGTTCATTTTTTCTTAGGTGCTTTATAGTTTTGATTCTAATGTAAATAGTTACTTTTAAAATAATTATAATCTTTTTTATCACTCTATTGAAATGTAACTGATTTTTTTTGTTGATTTTATACCTAGAATACCTGCTAATGTCTAATTCCAGTAATTTATCTCTGATTAGATTTGTTTGAATTTTCTATAGATAATAGATCATCTAAGATAATTGCAGATTTGTTTATTCCTTTTCAATCTTTATGGTTAAAATTTTGTTCTTGCTGATTTCCCTAACTGTGCTCTCAGCATGATGTTGAATAGACTTAGTGTGAATGGATGACTTGGTATTTTCCTGACCTCAGGAGGAATGGGTTCTATATTTCCCCATTAGCTGTGATGAGCACTGTAGAGTTTTTATCATATGCTTATGTACCATATTGACACTCTGAACTGGAAAGGTCTATGGAGCCCCAAGACTGAAAAACAAACAAACAAACAAACAAAAAAAAAATGGTGGGGAGAGCACTACTATCCTGGATTGAGTTGTAACAGGAACTTCATGGATTTAGGAAAGATTAAAAAATGGGTATTGGGGTATAAGGGTCAGTGAGAGTGTTGGATGGCAGTAGAAGAGAAAGCAGGCAGAGCAGGAGGCAGGGACTTGGGGGTACTCGCGTTAATCCCAGGACTGTCTTTGCCAAAAACCATGGGCAGGAGGTCCTCTAGCTGGGCACAGAACAAAGACAAGGTGGCGCTCCCGATTTCTGCTCCAGTCAGGTTCAGAATGTGACCTGTTTATGTTCCGTTATAGCAGATGTGAAGTAAAATAGTCATTGAATTTTCTTAGGGTTGTGAGTCTGACTTTTCTGGTAAAAGGTGAGAGGCAGATGACCTCATGCCCCAAATGGCAAGCAGCTCAGTACCCATCTCTGTGGGCATCAGGCCTGCAGAAATCAAAGAACCTTTATAACATTGAAAGTAGACTTAAAAATATGATTTTTCTTTGTAAGACATTTTCTTTGTAAAATATTAAGACATCTCAGACCAAGATAATATCCCTTCATCCCTGTCCCCTCAACTGATACCATTCCTCAGAGGAACCTACAATTAATCAGTTTGTTACATCTGCTTCCAGGTACATTGCTATGAATTTCTATTCATAAATATGGCTATGAAAATGTAAGTGCTGTTATGTGTATGTATGTGTTTAATATAAATTCTATCATATTCAAATTGTAATGTCCCTCTTAAGCTTTTGGAGGATAAGTGTCTTCAAAAGGTATCTGCAGAGCAAATGTTATAAGGATAAAACAATGTTCTCTGGAAATATTTGTCAGGCTGATAATGAACATGGAAATAGAAGGTGCTAATGCCACAGAAGCTCAAGACTAAGAAAACTGAAATCGGCTTAATTTACAAACTAAATGGCAGATAAAAGAAAAACAGCTGCCTATGATTTCCTCCCTCCTTGCCTAATGTGCACAGGGCACCCATACACCTTAGCCACAGGAGTTCAAGTGAAGGCTCTGGTTGGCTTCCAAAAGGCAATTAATTGTTCCTTTTCCTAAGATCAAATCCAAATGAAGAGGTTAAATGAGTTTCCTTCAAGCATGAAAAGACTCTTGTTCAATTGTGAGAGGGCTGCTGCAAAGATGGAGGTTGAATATGAGGTGTGTGTTTTAAGGACTCTGCTTCCAATTATTCTGGCCCCTGTATTGTTGAGAAGCCTGGCCTGCATTAGGAGGACGAGGAGCTGAATACTCTTCAGAAATTCAGTGTATGTAGCAGCCTTTTTTTAACCTTTGCCTGCAAGTGGTTTTTGGAATGCACTCGTGGAGAATTTTTAAATTCTAAGGGTGTATGAAATGGCATTGTCACAGCAGTAATGTCTATGGTGATGAGAACACTAGTGCTTGGAATCCAAGTTCTCCAAGGGCAAAATGCTACGGGAAGAGTTAGGAAGAATTGTGTCTTGATTTTCAATATATTAATTTATTCAAATAGCTTCCACTTGTATATAGGAATCATAGAACATTGGTGTCGAAAAGACATTAGAGATAATCAGTTATTGAAATAAATTTTATAGATCTAATGAGAGAAGCAGATAAACTACATGAATAGTTCAAGGTCACACAGCTAGTTAGTGGAAGGAAAAAAACAACCTAGGCTTCCTGAATTGAGGGGGAACTGATTTCATTTCCCTGAAATGTACTGCCTTCCTAATTTCGTCATGCAATGACCAATGTATTGATTGAAAAATTACAACAGAATGAAGCTTTTTAGAGTTGGTGTGAGATAGAGGAAGGGACACTAGTTATTGAGTTGGAGACCTGAATTTGAATTCTTAATTTGACACTTGATATATGCTTTAGGCCAGTTCCCTTACCTGCCTAGCATTTGTGTAACTAATGGAAGTGCTTGCCTTGCAAGGATTTTAGGAGAGCTAACTGATATAATGTCAGGAAAGTGCCAATACAGAGCCTTGCACATTGCAGGCTCTTGAAAAGTGATAATTTCCTTATTATCTATTAAATAAAGGTGTCAAAATGGAGGAAGAGACAATAAAAACAGCCAAAAGTAGTAACTCACTGGTGATTACTTTCATCTTGGCCTTTTTATATTTTTCTCATTTTTTCTTCCTTTCCTAACCTACTATATTAGGTAAGCAATTGTAATGCTGGTTTCATCTGATGTTCTCAACTGCCCCTGGGAACTTTGGCTTACCAGGAAGGGCTGCTAAGAGTCTGATTTTATGGTAATGAAAACTCTGGAACTTGTGGTCAGACCCTAGGTTACTTAATTCAGGCACTTAACAGAAGAGAAGACAAAGCTCACTTATGAAATATTTTTTGGAACTGCCTGCAGTGCAGAGGAAAACTCACTTTGAGAATGCAGAAGGAAGCTTTTGTGTTTCCCAGAGGTGGCTATTGCTCATGGGCAGGAAGAAATGGTTTTTAGTGTGATAACTTGGTAGGACCATCAAAATGCCCTCTGATGAATCCCAGCTCCATGCAGGTCCCATGCTGCCTCTACCAGCTGTCAGGGCTTCCAGAATAAACATACTATAATGTTTCACTTCTGGGGAAAATGGTCTCCAATCTTTGAAAGAAGGGGAAGGATAAACCAAGATAGAAGATCAATGTGAAACAAAGACATAGGAGGTCTGTCTAGAAAAAGATCAGCCACTGTTAATATAATAAGAATGGTTTGCATGACATGGATGTACCTTGGCAGCCAAGGAGAGTGAACTGGAATGCACATGCAGTTTCAATGGTAACTTCACAGTACTAGTCAGTGGGGACAGTAGATACTGTTGAGTGAGCATGTGTGCTGTGTGGCCATGACATTCAAAATGATGGGGCAAGTACAGCAATGAATCTGCATCAAGTTTTGCCGTAAGCTTGAACTTTCCTCAAAAAGGATGATTCAGAAGGCAACTAATGATTGGCAGTTTCATCACACCAACACACTTGCTTATGTATCATGTCTCGTGCAGAGTCTTTTGGGGAAACACAAATCACCCAGGTGACTCAGCCCTTCTACAGCCCAAATTTGGTTCCCTGAAACTTCTGCCTTTTCCCAAAACTAAAATCCCTTTGAAGAGGAAAAGATTTCAGACCATCAATGAGATTCAGGAAAATGCAACAGGGCAGCTATGGTGATTGGGAAAGCTGTGTGAGGTCTCAAGGTGCCTACTTTGAAGGGGACTGAGTTATCATTGCCCTATGTAAAATGCTTCTTGTATCTTCTTCAATAAGTATCTCTTTTTGATATTACATGGCCGGATACCTTCTAGACAGACCTCACATACCTACATTCCTCCTTCAGTAACTCTGAGTGGAATGACCAGAAAATGTAAATATGTCTTCAGTTTAAGCAGGTGCCATCAGCTTGCCAGAACTGTCTGAGCCACACATGGAAACAGATGATAAAAGGGACCCAGAGTGCTTACGCTGAACTCTGTCATAAAGAGAGTAGTGTGATCTCAAGGGAATTAAGTAGAGAAGAACTCAGACATTTCGATGGAGATAGTCACACCATGAGATATGGCAGAATGTGTCACTCATATTGGAGACTGGAAACAACATATCAGATGTCAGTAGAAGCAGAAGATATCTTTTTCCAGACGTACAGGCCTTCCTCTAAGCATGGGTGGCAAGACCTGGAAGGAAGCTTAAGAAGTTTGAGGGAGCTGGATCAGGAGGCTAGGGATGGAAGGGTACGGTCTTGATTCCCCTGCAGATGAGCAGCAGGTGGCAGCAGCGGTGAGGGGCTTTTGCAGATTCTGGGGCTGTCTCTTGGCATTGAACAGAGGCACAGCTGAGAGTGGGGTTTGCAGAAAGCCTAGGATGAAGGTTAGGTAGAATTAGGGTGCTTTCCAGGGAGGCTCAGTCACAGCATGAGGAAGAAAAGAGCCCCAGGCAGGAAAGGGTCCTGGCACCTTTCCCCAAGTGTCACTGCACACTAAGAAGGGACACAAAGGTTGCTGAGATGGGAGGGGTAATGAGCAGGGTTGTCTATGATCACCTCCCACCTCTGTTCTCTGCAGTTCTCTCACCCCCTCCTGCCTCCCCACCCTTCCCACCCTTCCCCAAGTGTACTCTTGACCCTCTGACAATATCTCTTTGGTAAGCCAATTTCCAAATGCATTTTCTAGTTTTCTGGAAATAACTGTTGGGCTTTTGAGTTGATTCTTTACTTTTATTTTTTAAAAAGATTGTATTTATTATTTCCAGAGAGGGAGGAAGGGAGAGAGGCAGAGAGGGAGAGAGACATCCATGTACGGTTGCCTTTCACCTGCCTCCAGCTACAGATCTGGCTGGAGACCTGGCTTGCAACCTGGTTATGTGTCCTGGCTGGGGAATTGAACCAGCAACCTTTGTGTTTGCAGGCTGGTGCCTTATCCATTGTGCTACCAGCCAGGGTTGAGTTGATTCTTTATACACTTGAGTCAAATGTCCTGCCTTCACTTATTTGAAGTCCAGATAACATCCTGGTGATCAGAACCTGGCTAATATGAATGAGATTACCACCAAGAGGAAATGAAGGCAGGGTGGGGAATGAACAGACACCAACAATCATGTTGATGATAATGAAATAGAAAAGATAACCAGGTCAAAATCTGAAAAGCTGTAGCAAAGAGACTCAAATTATGGGAGTTTCAAGCTTTGAAAAATTCATTGGGATTTGTTACTGCCACAATAAAAACTGATAACAAACTAGTAACACTACTCTTGGGCAGCCTCTACACTGTTGTGGGGAGGAAAAGCATAGTGTAGAAAGATAAAATGTGTCATTCCGGAGATTTTGTGGGGCCTTGCCCTCAGAGTCAGAAGAAAAATAGTTTCACATAGGGTCTCGTAGTTTAGGTGGAATGGGTGCAGAGTCCCAGGCACCTTTAGCAGAAAGCTTGAATGTCCCATGCTGGGCTGTGCTCCCCTTCTGTCCTTGTACCTTTCCTTCCTTTGTTAGTGGGTAGTGGGTGCAATGAGCTCTCTGGGTTCTACCCACTGCCCTCGCTGAAAGTGAACTCAAGTGAGTGCCACTCAGCTCCTTCCGATGGGTGGGCACTGGAGTTTGTCACAAGAACTGAAGACCTCCTAGGAGTCAGGGTCAAAGCTGTGTCCTCTCACTTCTCCCACCCTCACAGTTTCCACCCTTGTCCCCAACTCCTTTAAATGGATTCTTCCTGAATTCCTTTCATTAGTTTTCTTCACGGTCATGGGCTGGCCAGTCTTTCCTTGGATATCATCCTGCCTGCTCTCTATCTAGCAGAATTAATTGACATTTCTGACTCATGGTTTAAAGATGGATTTACTTTTAAACATCTAGACAAATTTGGCCATTTTTGATAGGGAAAAATTGCCAAATGTGTCGCAGAGAAAGCCCAGTGCACACTTACACTTGAAAGCACCAATTATAAAAAACAAACTGTTTTTGCAGAGAGCATTGTGTTGGTAAAGATGATAATGATATTCTGCTAAATCCAGCTTTTGCATATTGTCTGTCACCTTGCACTTCTCCCTTATTCCATAGTTTTGCTCTTATTTCTCATTTACTTTTGATTTTCTACCACATCCATTGCCATTTTGATTGTTTTTCTGTTCCTTGTTCAATTTGAACTATTATTCTTTTTTATGTATAATCATAGCTTAAGCCACAAGTCCTCTGTTAATATGCATTTGCACCAAAAAAAGAAAATGAGCACATTTGTATGATAAATGAAAATGTGTTATCTTGCAGGAATAGTGAACATTAAGGTTATGCAATGTGAAGATTCAATGACGTTTTCCCAAGTTCAAGGATTGCATTTGGGAATTATATTTCCCCTGGGTTGGAGGCTGATGTTAAGTAGGCAGGGAGCTGGAAGCTGATAAAAGAATTACTAATACTGCCATTTGTTTTACAAATTTCAATTAAAGGATTTAATTTGATGGTTAAACTATAAATTACATTTAGTAAAGCTACGAAGCTGGCATTTTCCTTAATTTAATATTCTTGCTTAATGCCAGGAGGCATTAATCCAAAGATGCATTGGGTGGTTTCAAATTTAAACTAAATCCCTGGTATTTATGATTCCTGGTTAAACAAGAAATACTGTGCATTAGAGTGGTGTGCAGAATGAAGCAGTATGTTGTTTTTTAGAATTTAGAATTTAATATTATCTTATCATACTTGAAACACATAACAGATCTCAGAATGAATCAAATGTTTGGATAAGCTACTGCAATTTCTCTTTTATTAGCTTGACATTTGCAAATGAAGAAGGTTTATTAAGTTTCTAGGCCAATTAAAATGAACATTTACAGGAAATGAACATCAAGACATGGATGTGTATATACAGTGTCACCAAATTATAGAAACTTAAAAAGTCAGTTTTACAAAATTTATGGGGAAAATTTAATGATATTACCAATCAGATGAAAAAAGCTCATCTGGTTCCTTCACAAAGTTTAACACCATTTCCCTAGTTCTCTATATTTTCATTCATATTCTGTTAAAGGAAGGGTTCTCTCCAAGTGTGTGCATGTGTGTGTGTGTGTAAGCTTTTCTTCAAGTTTATTTAGTTTGGCTTTTCATTTGAATTGCCTCAGGGAGGCTTATCACAGGGACAGGTAGAAGTTTGTGATCAAGTGTTCCATACTTTTTCTTACTTGAGGTCAAGATAGTGCTCTAGTGATTTGAATCTGGCTGATACGAATGAGAATGCTGTAGGGAGGAGATAAAGGCAGAGTGGATGGAATGAGCAGACATCAATGATGATGATGACAATAGCATAAAAAGAACATTAGGTCAGAATCTGGGCAAGGTTGTCAGAGAGCCCAATTCTTGTGTATCCTGCTTATATATAGGGATCATAAAGCTATTGAACTTCTGTAGTGGTTTGAGTCAGCAGAAATAGTTACTGACACCAACCTGGTAACAATTCGACCTAAAATTCTTCCATGTATGTCATTGCTTTTAGGATCAAGTTCTTTATAACCATTTTTGTGGCCTTGGAAGTTTGGTTACTTTCTATGCCCTGGACCCTTGTTTTCTCTGCTCTGGCTACATGGACCTCCTTTTAATTCCTTCAAGTGTCTATCTCCTTTCTGCTTTCAGGAACTCTGCCTTCACTGTTTACCTGTGCCTCCATCCCTGCCTAACCTACCCAACTCCTTTGCCTAGCTTGCTCCTGCTCATTTTCTAGTTCTCCCTTCTTCTGGGACACCCTAGTCAGGGTGTCTTGTTATATGCCCTCGTAATACCCTGTGGCACACATTGTAGTTGTAGTTAGTTACTAGTTTGTTAGGTTATTTCTTTAGTGTCTGTTTCCCTCCTTGGACTGGTATTTCCATAAGGGTAGGGACCATTATATGTCTCATTTACAACCAAGTAAAAAAAAAGTTGCATGTAATGTGATAAGAAAAAAACAACAACCCTTAACTATTTGAATAAAATGAACAAAGCAAAAATCTAGTGTTATGGGTTGATTTTTGCTCCCCTGAAAAAAAATGTATTCATATTCTAACGAATTGCCAGTACCTGTGAAGGTGACCTTGTTTGGAAGTAGGTTCTTTGCATATTTGCATATGTAACCAAGTTAAAATGGAGCAGTTAGAGCGGGTTTTAATTCAATCTAACTGGTATCCTTATAAGAAAAGGAAAATGCTATGTGGAGCCCATATAATGACAGAGGCAGAAATTAGAGAGGTGGAACTATAAGCCAAGGAAGGATTCTACACCCCAGGCTCTTAGAGGGAGCATGCTCTGTGGACTCCTTGATTTTGGACTTTTGGCCCACAGAATTGTGAAGAACACACTTCTGTTATTTTAAGCCCCTAGTGTATGGTGCCTTATTATGGCAGCCCCAGGAAACTAATACATCCACTTATTGGTGCCAAATGTTACTACTGAACCAGCAGCAAGTGGCACTGACTTCTACAGTGAAGAGCTCTTAGAATTTGGGATTAGAATGATCTGGCAGATGCAGCATGAAGCAGTTAAGCAGAGAGGAGAAAGTCTCAGTGGCTTGGCAACATGAGAATAGTTAATAGTAATAGTTAACATTTAGTGGGTAATTAGATATACCAACATCATCAACACCCTCTTTTTACAAGATTTTATTTATTTCTGTAAATAACTTGTAAGGTGGATTCTATTATCCTTATTTGTAGATAAAGAGTCTGGGGAACAGGGGGATTCTAAAATGTCAGAGCTTTGATTTGAATGAACACAAGGCAAGTATAAAGGACAGGCAGCAGGGAAGGACATCTCTGAAAATGCTGCTTGGAACAGAGCTATTTAGTTCCCAAAAATGCTTATTAAGGATTAATTTGGGTGAAACTGTTTCTCTGCTTGCTGTTATGCATGAGGATTTACCCTGTTTCAATGTTGTTTTTGACATAGAGGTATATGCTTTCTATTTGTAAGTTTGTTTTTGACAATAGTGTCAATCAGCCTGCATGTTTCATAATTCCCTTGGCAATGTGGTATACCGTTGTCATCGTACTCAAAATTTTGGTTTTATATTCACCTCATTAAACTCCAGAAGGACTGAGACTTTCTAATGCTTACTCCTTCCTATCTTACAGGCTCTTTTTCTTCTGCTTTCCAAAGTAGGTCAATCCATAGTCCAGGTTCAGAGAAGGAGATGCAGAAGAATCAAAAGCTGGAAGAAGTCTCAAGGGAGAGAGAGATCATTAATTCTCTCTTTAGAAAGAACTGTATCTCTCAAAGATAAAATCTATTCTTGGAATTCCCAAGAGAAAGGATTCCATGAGCCTCAGAGTGAGAGTGAGACACTGGAAACAGGGCAAGGTAGTCAGTTAGAAAGGTTGACATTCCCACCTTGGTCTTCCATTTTGGAGGAGTCACCCAACCTTGTTGAGGCTCCATTGCCTGATCTATGCAATGGAGATGATAGTGGTTTACCTGCTGTCAGGGGTTTTTATGGGGATGTGGGGAAGGGAATGACAAAGATGAGAACAGGTAGAGGAAGATAGTTTTTCATGCAGAGTAATTCCACTAAAAAAGATCTATCGGAAGAAATATCTTTCCTTTTAGGTGGGTGAACATTTTTGTTATGGTTTCCAACAAATCTTTACCACTTCCTTTCCTAGCTTAAAAATATATTTTCTCTCTCCTGGTCTTTTCCAGAGTTTCACTCGCTGTGTCCCAGACAGGGACTCAAGCTGCGCAGAGCATCTGTGCTCCCTGCTGAATGCTGCAGGTGAATCCTGAATGTGTGCAGGGAGAAATGCTGTGTTCAGAAACTTTCTGTGCTGTTTATTCTCTACTGGCTCATACACCCTTAGGTTAACTATGGTCTTGGTCATGGCAGTAATTTTTACAGTTACATTTATTTTCCTTTTCTATACATGCTCCTCAGGTTTACCTTTTCCGTTAACCTGATTTTCGTAATTTTTTTTCTTGAAGATCATTTCAAGTGCTAATGACACAATACTAAAACATAAGCAGTCCTCTCAAAATACCGTGCCCTTAAAAAATATTCATTGTTCAAAGCACAAGTTTAAATAATGTGATCATTGATCCCAAGCATGTTATAGGAATGTCAACACATGGGTAATAACAACTGATTGTAATAATAATAGCAATAAAATTAGGGACAATTCATTGAGGTCACATTATATTCTAGGCACTGGGCTTAGTTTTTTTTTTTTTTTTTTACATTTATCATAGGCATATAATAAATGTAATCTCAAAATAATACTGCTAAGCGGGCATGACTATCCTTATTCTTCAGAGGTGAAAGCTGAGGTTTTCATAAATTAAGTAAATTGCAGAAAAGCAAGCCAAGCAATTTAGGTCCAGAGATTCAACTGCCTGTGATTTATCCTGTGCTCTCAGCTGCCTCTTGGGGCTGCTGGGTCCCATTAAGGACTGAGCAGCTCTGGTTTGGGAACCTGCATAGGATTATGACATCAGAATACTCTAGAGTTTCTCTCTTAAAAATCTGTAAACATCTGCTTCCTTGACCTTTACAGTAGCTGTTACATCTATCTGCTCACAATAAATTTCTTAATCAGCTCTGGTGATGTGATTCTGACTCCAAGTATTTTGTCCTTGCCACCCGTGGGGAGTGCTTATTGTCACAGCATCTGCTCCCCCCTTTCTTCTGGTAAACTCTGGGGCAGAAAATTCACAGGAGGGCTTTTAGCGACATCTACCTTTTTTGGCTGTGAGGAAAGTTTGCCATCTGTCAGTGGTCATGGAGTATCCTTCACTGTCCTCTTGCATTTAATTTCCTGGACTGAGTGCTCACCCTTCCTCATTCTATTTAATGTGGTGACTTCTGGCCTCTCCTTACACAGGGGATTAAGAAATTATAATTTCTCCAGCAAGCACTAAGGCTATGCTTTTTAGCAAAGGGAAGAATATATTCCACTGTAATGTGACTTTGGCTTTCTAAAGGACAGTTTTATTATTTGTGCTTATTGTAGTATTGACTTTCTTTGAATTTACTTATCATAATATGGCATATAGTCTTCAAAAGTGTAAGTTAGAAATCCCTCTCTGCTCTCTCCCTGTACCTTCCTGGAAGCTCAGCATTTTTGGATGAATAAATTAGAAAGATGCAATTGTATCTTGAGCTAAGGGGTTGATTTTTATGATAAAGAATTTGTATTCTTTTTAAAGAATAGAACTTAGATGAATGTACCTTATTATACACTCTTCAAAGACATGCTCTCTCTTGCCTTAGGAAAGCTTTCAAGATACTTCTTGCTCAGTTTCAAGTGCATTCCTCTAAAAGACATGGATGTAGTTAATAGGACCCCCTACTTTTAGATACATAAAAATTCAATAAAAAGATGATCAATATACAAAACCTCCTTAGATTTTTCTGACATACAATACACTAACAGAAGAGTTTCATGAACAATAAAATTACCACAATTAACATACGTACAAAATGTGGCCCTTTGATGACTCTCTGCCTTGAATATCTCCAGAAATTTGCGCCTAGTTATCTTTTCCTTATTCAGTAGGCTAAGGCAGTCAGCCTCACATTCTCTCTCTCCTGTCGATCATCTGTTGCTCTCCTCTTCATTTTCAATTCTATGAATTTCCTCCACTATTTTAAGAAGTCAGTCCAGATGAATATTGAATTTTTTTCTCACACCTGGCTTCCTGAGCAAGCAATGACTTTTTGATCTTTCCCTGGGCATGAGTTGTCACTCCTGGCCTGCTTTTTGTAACACACAACATGTTTTCACTCCCTGGTTTCATTTATTTATTTATTTATTAATACATTTTATTTATTTTGCTATTACAGTTGTCCCAGTTTTCTCCCCTTTGCCCCCCTCCACCCAGTACCCCATTCCCTCCAGCAATGCCCCCCTTAGTTCATGTCCATGAGTCATGCATACAAGTTCTTTGGCTTCTCTAGTTCCTTTATTTTTCTTCTCTAGTTCCTTTATTTTTCTTACCATCCCCTTGTCTATTCTGTAACCACCGATGTGCACTTTTTTTTTCCCCTTTCACATCCAGACAGTTCGCCATTTAATTACTGCCTTCTGTCAGCTTCTCAAATCATAGTAATACAAAGTTTTCTTTTCATTATTCTAAAATGCCTACGCTAATTCATTTGTTTAAAGAATTGCTCTTTTAAGTAATATGAATTGCAATATTACCAAACACATGCAAAAATACATTTATACCCATACCTATATATTTTTTTGAAGCAGAACTTAGGACATTTTATGTGTAAAACTGGTATAACCTAAATTCTACAATAAACACTTGTACATATTTTTACACATATTGGAAGTACATACTAGATTTTGAAGAGTTAATACAAAAAATTTAAAATATGCCAATAGCTTACATAATTATAACATGTTAAATGATAGTATTTTAGATATATTGTAGCAACATTAAGCAGTTTTTTCTTTTCTTTTTTCTTTTTTTTCTCTCTGGATGCATGTGCCCACTTACAAAACAGGGGTAATAAATTACCTTGTCATTTAAAAGAATCATTTTAAGGTATGCAAGTACTCACATGTGGTCACTCCCTGGTTTTAATGGTCTCCTTAGGGTCTCAGAAATAGTGGCTTTTAAATATCATTTACCCAAGTATATTAAGGTTTCAGTGGAAGAGGTACTGAAAGAAATAGAAAGACACAATCCCATATTTCTATTCACCTTCAGTCAGCCTTTATGATGCTGCCCTTTCAAGAATGGCTTCATAATTAATATGGGCAGCAGAGAGACTAGCAGTATGACTGGCTGCCCAAGTAAGTCGGTCTAACGCTTTTACACTGCTAATAAGATATAAATGTGGCTAACAGTAGCATTTTCATATTGCATTAATGAAAGTTTCTGAATGTGATATAAATTTTATCTAATTAGTTTTAAAATGCCCTCAGACCTGTTTCAAAGGGAATTTGATGCACTGAAAAGGGATTTAGGAGCCAGAGACTCCAACTGGCCCTGAGGAAGGATAGTAAGAAGCTAGGAAAAATTCTTTGGCAATGGAATGGGGAAACCAACAGCTGGACAAACTGGCTGAGTAATTTATAGTCAAATACAGAAGGTCACCATAGTGCCTAGCAATGGACAGAACTGGCACTGAAGCTCAACCCCAAGGTAGCTTTTCCTCCCCTGGTGAATCACTAGTTATGTGGTTTGATCCCTTTGACCCTGACTACCTAGAGATGACATCTAGTCCTCAATTGTATTTCAGCTCCAGGCCCAGAAAAGCAGCCACGCCAGGCAGGCAAGGCCAGGACCTTGCAATGATTAATGAATGACCCCCTCGCTCTGATGCTGACCAATCAATCAGTGGAAAACATGACCCTTAGAGAACACAGCTGAAAAAACTAATGAGTATTCTATTGAGATCTTCTTTTATGACCTCTTCTAAACTCCCAGCCTTTAAAACCCTAAAGATGAAGAACCCAGGGTGCTTCCTCCTGGAAGCATGCCCATACGTTTTTCTTCCCCTTATTCTTCCCCCACAGGCATGCATTTCCTAAACCCTAAGGGACCCCAGGAGACCTGTAACCAGGGGAGCAACTGGAGTAGCAGCTTGTCGTGGGCTAACCCCCTGAACCTGACCCAAAGGCCACCTTTTCTCTGACTCTCCAGTGAGCTGACAGCAGCCCCACCCGTAGCTCACTTCTTTCCTATGTTTCCAGAGTGCCAGAGCAGCCCTGCCTAGTCTCCTATTACGTCTACCGTAGGCCCTTCCTTATTTCACTGTCCACAGTTCTAATAAACATATTTTCCAAATCACCCCGACTCATGTTGTGAATCTTGGCATGATGCCAGGAGTCCACATACTACTAGCAGGCCCTAGGCAGAATTGTTCTGAGCCCATTCCCTTTTCCAGTAACAGCTCAATCTTCTGCAGAGAGTGTGAGGTCAATATCCAAGGAAGCTTATTCCAGGAAACCTGATTGAACGTAAAATTGCTCAAATGTTTTTCCTTCCATAAAACAATACCTTGGACTCCTTACATTACTACTTTCTTCCATCAATGACCTAGAAAAACAATCAAATGAAGGTAGAACTTTTCTTCAGCTTCAGATACTCATAGTTCCTAACACTTTCTCATGGTGGAGCAGATCACAAACTCTGAAAAAGAGCCAGTGCCTGGTGCCAAATATAGAAGAGCTTGGCTAGGGCCTCCCAGTGATTCCCAGTATGTTAGGAACATACTTTCTTGCTCTCTTCCCTCTGTGCCCTCCTTTTTTCTCTTGGTTAATTTGTTTCTTCCTTTTTCTAGACCCGTTTTCTTTTTTGTGGACTTTAGGCACTGAGAATTGACTTAATCATATTTCTCAATTTATAATTCATTGGCATATAACTTATTTTATCTTTTTCTCCTTCATTTTCCTTCTTTTTGCTCATTTATCTACCTTCCTTAGGTGCCTGCTCTATCTCTACTTAGACACATGTCAATGAAAACCATAAAATTTCATTTGGCAAGTATGTCTTTTTAATTTTTAAAAGATTTTATTTGTTATTTTTGAGAGAGAAGGGCAGGGAGGGGGGAAGAAAGGGAGAGAAACATCAATGTATGGTTGCCTTTCACCTGCCTCCAGCTAACGACCTGGCTTGCAACCTGGTTATGTGCCCTGACTGGGAATCAAACCAGCAAACTTGGGGTTCACAGGATGGTGCCTTTTTAATTTATATAAATGGTATTATGTCACAGAATTCATTTTTGTTTCACTTATTTACTCGAACCTATTGTTAAAACATTTAATAGTGTTGTTTGTAAATCTCCAGCTTCTTTGGTTTGCTATATCATTTTGTCAAATATGTGCAGCTCATTTTAGTTACTCATTACTCTATTCATGGCATCTAAGTCACTTTTAACTTTGTTATCATGAATCGTATTTTAATGCATCCTTGTAGATGCCCCGTATGTTCCGTATGTGGTTTTTTATTTAATTTAATTTTTATTTATTTTTTATTGAGGAGTAAGATGATTAAAGTAGGCATGAACACCTTTAATATTGTTAGTGTAAGCAGCTAGGTGTTAACAAAAAAGAAGGGAGCTAGGCTGGCTGAGCCTGATGGACTGTGGAAGTTACATCTTCAGGTGCTGCAGAGAACAGGCTGTGTCTCTGCCCAGGAAACTAATACCCTTTCATCCCATCACCTCATGTAAGAAGAAAGGACTGGCTTTCTGATCTCCCCGGGGGGCACCAGGCCCACTCACCCAGACTGTGAGGGAAAGGAACAAACAAGAAAGGGGAAATCGGTCCTCTGAGGCCGGCGTAGAAGCCAAGATGGTGACCATAAACTGGCAGTGTTGAGCTTTGGAAAGGATCGCACTAGATAAGGGGTGGGCCCAGCACAAGCTTGCAAAGAGCCGGGAAAGAGGTAGGTTTGTTGGAAAGAAAGCTGGCTTTTTTTTTCAAACCTGAAATAATGTAATCAAAACTTAACTAAGGCTCATTTTTACATTCACCCATTTCTTCCTGGGCACTCTCTCTCTAACATCCTGTGGCTCCAAGTGCAGGCCTGGATGTGATCGCCTGTTCTAGCTGGAGCACAGGAGGGAGCAGAGACTAAGCTAGTGTATGGGGACAGGTACTGAGCTGCATTAAGCTTTGGCATGGGCCGAATTGTTTGTTCACTGCGCTCTCTCCCTAGCAGCCCTGTGGGCCTGTCGAGGCAGGCAGCGCAGGGCCTGTTGCAGCCCAAGTGCAGCCTTTATAGCTATTGTGAAAATGGGGAAATGAGACAGAAAAGTTCTGCTTCTCTGGGTTCTGTCCCTCCTGGCCTTGGTAAGGACCAGTGAGGTTCTGAGGCCTTAGGGGCTGGACTTATTCCACAGTGGGACAGATCAAAGCTACCTTGTTGTAGATGAGATGCCAGGCACCTGGGGATAGTCCTTCATTTTTGCTTCAATAATTTTTTTAATTAGTTAATTTTTATTGTTTATTCTATTACAGCTTATTGCATTTTCTCTCTCCCCGCTATCACCCCACCCTCCTCCTTCCTTGTCAATCCCCATATTGTTGTGTGTCCATGGGTTGTGCATAAATATTCTTCAGTTAATCCCTTACCATCTTTCATCCTCTCCCCTCTGTCTCATTTCCAGCAGCTGTCAGCCTGCTACATGTATTTAAGCCTCTGTTACTATTTTGTTTGTTAGTTTATTGCATTCATTAGATTCCACAGGTAAGTGAAATCCTTGTGGTATTTGCCTTTCACCTACTGGTTTAATTCACTTCGCATAATAGTCTGCATGTCCATCCATGCTGTTGTAAAATGTAAGAGTTTTTTTTTCCTGCTGTGTAGTATTCCATTGTATAAATACACCATAGCTTTCTTATCCACTCATCTACTGATGGGTCCTTAGGCTGTTTCCAATTCTTGACTATTGTAAATAATGCTGCTACAATGAACGTAGGAGTACTTATATTCTTTTGATTAGTACTTCAAATTTTTTCAGCTAAATTTTCAGAAGTGGAATCACTGGGTCATGAAGTAGTTACATTTTTAATTTTTTGATGCAGCTCCATACTGCTTTCCACAATGGCTGCACTAATCTGCATTCCCAACAACAGTGCAAAAGTGTTTCTGTTTCTCCACATCTTTGCCAGCACTTCTTGTTTGTTGATTTATGGATAGCTATTCTGACAGGTGTGAGGTGGTATCTCATTGAGGTTTTAATTTGCATTTCTTGATGATTAGTGATGTTGAGCATTTTTTTTCATGAATATGGGCCATCTGTATTTCCTCTTTGGAAAATTATCTTTCAGGTCTTTTGCCCATTTCTTAATTGAGTTGTTTGTCTTCCTGGTGTTGAGTTGTATTTAGTTTAGTTAGTTTTTTTTTTTGTATATTTTAGGGATTAAACCCTTATGAGCTATATCATTGGCAAAAATGTTCCTTATACGGTGGGTTCCCTATTTGTCTTGCTGATGGCTTCTTTAGCTCTCTGCAGGAGCTTTTTAATTTGATGCAATCCCATTTGTTAATTCTCTCCTTTGTTTTCCCTGCCTTAGGAGATATAGCAGCAAAAATATTGCTATGTGGGATATCTGATATTTTACTGCACATGTTTTCTTCTAGGATTTATATGATTTCAGAACGTACATATAAGTCTTTTATCCATGTTGAGTTTATTTTTGTATATATTGTAAGTTGGTAGTGGTCTAGTTTCACTTTTTTTTTTCATGAACCAGTCTAGTTTATCCAGCAGCATTTATTGAAGACTGTCTTTGCTATATTGTATGCTCTTGCCATCTTTATCAATTATCAATTAATCATACAGGTGTGGATTTATTCCTGAACTTTCTGTTCTGTTTCATTGATCTATATGTCTGGTCTTATTTCAGTACTATTTCAGTTTTTTATTTGTTTCTTTGTTTATTTTTTATTACAGTAGCTTTATAATACAATTCGATATCAGAAGTTGTGATTGTTAGGCTTGGTGAGAGTGAGAGGGGAAACAACAGAGGAACAGGCCATAAGTTTAAAAGGTTTGTTTGGCCAGCTGCACAAGCAGGCTGAGACCAGGAAGGCAAGTGGAAGGAAGAAAGTGTCAGCAGTGAACAAAAGAAAGGCAGGGGTTTTTAGAGGGGATAAGGAAGAAGGGAGTTGAATGGACTCTCTGGTTCATGGCTTTGGGGGAATTGGCCCTGAGAACAGAGAGGCTTACTAAAACAGAAAAGCTTACTAAGTTCTTGCTAGCAGACCAAGATATCTCTGAAGAGCACAGGCCCTGCCAGCAGGCTAAGATATGTTTGGAGGACACAGGCCTTCACTGATATCAGCAGTTACTGTGGCACGGCAGATTTATTGGGGGTCAGGCAATCCCTGACACCAGCAGTTACCATGGGGGCTTGCTCAAACCAGAACTGGATTCTCAGAGTCCAGGTCTTAGGCCTAAGAGGTTTGTTCTCCTTTTGCAAAAATAATGAGGCTATTCAGGTCTTTTGTGATTCCATATAAATTTTTGGAATAGTTCTAGTTCAGTGAAATACACCATTGGTACATTGGTATTTTAATAGGAATTGTGTTAAATGTATAGATTGCTTTTCATAGAATGAGAATTTTAATGATTTAAAAATTTCAATCCATGAGCATGGTATATGCTTCCACTTACTTATATTTTCTTCAATTTCATTCTTCAGTGGCCTATAGTTTTCTGAGTACAGGGCTTTTACCTGTTTAGTTAAATTTATTGCTAGTTACTTTATTTTGTGTTTTGTTGCAACAGTAAATATAATTGGTTTCTTAGTTTCTCTTTTTGATAACTGATTATTGGAGTATAAAATACCATTAATTTCTGATCCTGCTACTTTTTTGTATTAATTTTGTATCCTGCTACTTTGCTGAATTTATTTATTAGGTCTACTAGATTTTTGGTGGCGTGCTTAGGGCTTTCAATGTACAATATCATGTCATCTGTGAATAATGACATTCTTATATCCTCCTTTCCATTTCTATTTATTTCTTTTTAGAAAGAGGGGAAAGGAGGGAGAAAGAGAGGGAAACATCAACATGGGAGATACGTATATCAATTGCCTCCTGCTTGGCTCCAACTGGGAATCTGGCCAGCAATCCAGGCAGGTGCCCTGATTGGGAATCTAACTGCTGACCTTTCCGTTTTTAGGCTGTCACTCAATTCATCCAGCCACATCAGCCAGGGCCCTCCTTTGCAATTTAAATGTCTTTTATTTCTTCTGCTTGTCTGATATCTGCGGTTAAGACTTCTGGAACTATGTTGAATAAGAGTAGTGAAAGCCGACATCTCTGTCTTATTTTTTATCTTAAGAGAAACAGCTTTTGCCCGTTGAGAATGATGTTAGCTATAGGTTTTTCATATATGACCTTTATTATATTGAATTATAATCCCTAGATTCTCTCTTGGCTAAGAGTTTTTTTTTGAAATCATAAATCAATGCTGGATTTTATTGAGTGCTTTTTCTGCATCTTTTGATATTAGCATATGATTTTTGTCTTTCATTTTTTATGTGAGTTTTCACATTTATTGATTTGCAAATATTGTGCCAGCCATTTATATTCAGAATAAATCCGACTTGATTTTGGTGTATAATCTTTTTTATGTAAAACTGGTTCTGGTTGGCTAGCATTTTGTTCAGGGTTTTAGAAGGAATATTGGCCTATATTTTCTTTCTTGTGTATTCACCTTGTTTTGCAAGTAGGATAATAGTGGCCTTGTAGAAAGAGCTTGAAGGTGTTTCTGCCTCTTGAATATTTAGGAATAGTTTAGAAAGAATCAATGTTAGTTCTTTGAATGATTAAATTCTCATGTAAAGCTATCTGGTCCAGGGCTTTTGTGTGCTGGGAGTTTTGTGATTACTACTTTGATTTCATTTATTGTTATTGGTCTATTCAAGTTTTCTGCTTCTTTATGTTTCAGTTTTGGGAGATTGTATATTTCTAGAAATTTATCTATTTTTCCCAGATTAACAAATTAAGTATAATTGCTCATAGTAATATCTTATAACTCCTTGTATTTCTGTGATATTGTTATTTGCCTCTTTAATTTCTGGTTTTATTTATTTGGGTCCTCTCTCTCTTTTTTGATGAGTCAAAGAACCACCTCCTGGTTTCATTGACCTGTTTTTTTTTTTTTTTTTTTCCCTTTACTCTGTCATTGATTTTCACTCTGATCCTTATTATTTCCTCCCTCTACTTGTTCTGGCCTTTGTTTGTTTTTGTATCACTAGTTTTCTTTCTCTCTCTCTTTCTTTCTTTCTTTTTTTTTTTTTTTTTGGGTGTAGTGTTAGATTTGTTAATTTGAGATTTAGCTTCCAAGTATTTGAGTCTCTTAATTGACTTTGATGTTTAATTTCATTCAATTGTGATCCAAGAAAGTGCTTGATATGATTTCAGTTTTCTTGAATTTGTTAAGACTTGTAACCAACATGTGGTGTATCTTTGAGGATAATCCATATGCACTTGACAAGAATGTATATTCTTCTTTTTTGGGATGAAATGTTCTATAAATATCAGTTAAAATCATTAAATCCAGTGTGTTGGTTAATATTCCTATACCCTTGTTGATATATATATTTATATATATATAAAATATATATATATATATATTTTGTCTGGAAGATCTGTCCTTTGTTGACAATGGAGTAATAAAATCCCGTATTATGACAGTATTGTTGTTGATATCTTCCTTAAAGTCTATCAAAATTAATTTTTATATATAAGGCCTGTCCAGAAAATATCCAGTCATGTAATATGAAAAACAGACATTTATTGAAGAAGATACAAGATACAAGAAGTATTGTACATAGGGCAATAATGCCTCTGTCCCCTTAGGACCTCACATAGTTCTCCCAGTCACCATCAGCTGCCCAGGGATTTTAGTTTTTGGAAAAGTCAGAAGTCACAGGGTGCCAAATCTGGACTGTAGAGGGCTTGAGTCATCTGAGTGATTTGATGTTTTGCCAAAAACTCTGCATGAACATGATGCATGAATGGGTGCATTGTCATGATGAAGCTGCCAATCACCAGTTGCCCATAGCTGCAGGCTACTGAATCATCTGAATAGTTTCTGTGGATGAATTTTCAAGCTTGACACAAAATTTGATGCAGATTATTTGCTCTACTTGCTCAGTTATTTTGAATGTGATGACCACCCAGTACACATGCTTACTCAATAGTGTCTACCAACCCCACCAACTACTACAGTGAAGTCATCATTGTTCATACATGCACATTCCAGTCCACTCTCCTTGGCTGCTAGGTTACATCGATGTTATACAAACATTCTTAATATATTAACAAAGCCATTCTTATTATATTAACAAAGGTTGGACTTTTCCAAGACAGACCTTGTATTTAGATGTTCTTGTATTGGGTGCATATATGTTTATAGTTATGTTCTCTTGTTGAATTGACATTTTTAGTATTATGTAGTGACCATCTTTGTCTCTTTTTATGGTCTTCATTTTGAAGTCTATTTTTTCAGATACAAGTATTACTACCCCAGCTTTTCATTTCAATTTGTGTGGAATATTTTCCTCTACCCTTTTACCTCCAGCCTGTGCTAATCTTTTGTGCCAAGGTTCTTTTGTAGGCAGCATATATATGGGTTGTGTTTTCTTATCCATTCAGCTATTCTATGTCTTTCAATTGGAGCATTTAATCCATTTACATTTAAGGTTATTACACATAGGCACTTATCTATTGCCTTTTTATAATGTACCTATGTTTTTCTCTTTCTACTTCTCCTTCTTAAAGTAGGGTTTTTTGTTTTGTTTTGTTTTAACATTTCTTGCAGTGCTGGTTTGGTGGTAATGAACTCCTTTAATCTTTTTTTACCTTGGAAGCTCTTTTAAACAATAGCTTTCCTGGGTAGAGCAATCTATGCTGCATGTTCTTAGCTCCATCACTCTAAACAGTTCCTGCCAGTCTCTTTTGGCCTATAGTGATTCTGTTGAGAGATCAGCAGAGATTGTAACGGGGGCTTCCTTATATTTAACTGACTGTCTCTCTCTTGCTGTCTTTAAAATTCTCTCTTTGTCTTCAAGCTTTGCCCTTTTAATTATGATGTGTCTTGGTGTGGGTCTCTTTGGGTTCATCTTGACTGGGGCTCTCTGTCCTTCCTGAACTTGTGTGCCCTTTTCCTTCATCAGGTTAAGAAAGTTTTCTGCCATTATCTCTTGAAATAGGTTCTTTCTCCCTCTCTCAAACTCACCTCCTTCTGTCACTCATATGATATGGATGCTGTTAGACTTGATGTTATCCAAAAGGTCCCTAACCTTTCTTTGTTTCTCTTAGATCTGTTTTCTTTTTCATTTTCCTTTTGGGTAGATATTGTCCTCTAATTTACTGATTTGATCCTCTGTTTCATCTAATCTACTATTGATTCCTTCAAGTGAATTCTTCACTTCAGATATTACAATCTTGACTTCTGAATGGTTCTTATTTATGTTTCTATATTCTTTTTAATGTTTACTATTAAATTCTGAGATCATTTTTTCCTAAGGTCTTTAAGCATCCTTATTATTATTTTAAATTCTGAATCTAGTGTTTGTGTTGCTTCCATTTCATCTATATCTTTTAATTCTTTTTGTGGGGATTTCTGTTCTTTTGCTTGGAACATTTTTCTTTGTTGCCCCATTTGATCTTTGTGTCTTAGGTAGGTATGCTATGTCTCCTGAACTTACTCTGATAGTTTTATGATAAAGGTGTCTTGCTGGGGTCAGTTGCACAATCTTTTGAAACACCTGAACTCCATGGTCCAGGTGAGTTTCTTGTGGGTTTTGTGTCCCCCTTGTAGTAGAATCTTTTATGATGGTGGCTCTTTTGTGGGTAGTTATCCCTTCAGGTGGGGTTACTGTAAGAGTCATCCATGCCCTCTATGTGTGGGGTGCTGTGCAGATGCTGCTCTGTAATGAGGTGTTGTTCCCAGCAGAGTCTGGAGTTTGCAGGAACCTGCCTTTGGATGGATTAATTATGTGGTTAATCAGTTCAAGCTTTAGTGTGGGCTGAAGCTTACCACTGTTTTTTTTGGTTTTGGGTTCAGTTGGAAGGGGTTCAGATACAGGCTGCTTCCAGATGTTGTGTGTAACTGGCCCTAGGCAGGCTACTTACTTCTCGTTTTTGTGTTTCAGGACCTGCTTGTGCATATGAGGGGCCAACCTATACCAGAGGCAGGTGTTTCTTGCTTGAAACTGGTGGCAGCTCTGTACAAGAGCTGAGGCTTCCTGAGGTTACCTGGTTTTCTTCCTGAGCCTTTTGTGGAGGGACTGTACATAGAGACTAGGCCTTTGAGATAGGGCTACCAGGTTTCACACTTTGTTGGCCGTACAGTCTGTAGGGCACTCAGTGAAAGGAGAGTAGCCTTAATTCAGAGCCAGCCCTTTCGGTTTTTGCCAGAGACTCCAGCATTTTCTCCCTCAGGGGGGCTTGCTGCTGGTTTAGAATCAGTATTTTCAGCTTTCCCCTTTGCAGGAGTGAGCTTAGCATCTCTGGACCTCAGGGAGGTCCCATTGCAGCTGGAGCCATACCCAACTGCAGGTGGGGCTAAGCTTTCAGTCTTATTTTAAAATCTCAATAGGAGGCTAAGCCTTCTGTTCCATTTCTAGCAGTATCCTCCAGAAATCTCACACTTTGAGTCCCTGTCCTGAATTTCTCTTTCTTCCCCCTATGGAAATGCATCCA
Source organism: Noctilio leporinus (assembly GCA_004026585.1). Lineage (NCBI taxonomy): Eukaryota > Metazoa > Chordata > Mammalia > Chiroptera > Noctilionidae > Noctilio > Noctilio leporinus. The sequence continues at coordinate 7,219 of PVIW01006280.1, read as the reverse complement.
GTGGGAGAAACTGGGACCTGGCAGGGATGTTCTATAGAGTTTCTCCATTGGAGGTGGTACCTGAAACCCTGTTGGAGGCGGTGAGGCACTGCTTGCTTTTCCTTCCCAGGGTGGAGCAGGGTTTGCTTCACTACAGAGTATCCCAGCTCTATTCTCACCTAACTCCCAGCCCAGTTCTCACAGGAGACAGTCCAGATCTCTTTGTTCTGTGCTGCACTTAGCCAACCTGCAACCTGAGCTGGGTGGGGCACCAAAACCCCTTGTTGTGCAAATTTCTGATCTCTTTGCCTAGCTGGTCTCAGTGGGAAAGGGCCCAAAGACCCAGCTTGGCCTGGTGTGGCTGAGACAAGTTTATAATGGTCTATAAAAACACTTTCTAGCACTGCCAAGTACCCCCTACAGCTGCAGCTACCTGGGATGTTGCCCATACTCTTGAAAAGAGGGGACATGATGCTTTTTCCCAAACCACTTAGTAAGTTCTGTTTTGGTCTCCACCCCAGGCATCCCCAGCAATCAGAGATACCCTTTCTTGCCACCCTGCTCAGAGGCCCTACTTCAGCGATGTGGTTTCTACTGTAGTCCAAGCTCATACAAGTGAACTCCTCAGCATGGTACCAAAACTGTAGATATATCTCACAGTGAATTTGTGATCACTAATCTTTGCTGTTGTGGTACAATCACACTGCTTGCTATTGCCAGAGACCCCACAGTCTCTTCTTTCTTTTTCTATTAGGTAGGGAATTGCTGGGTGTGATTACAGCCCCATATTTCTAAGGAGAGAGAGCCTCAGCTAATACATTTTCAATCTGATCTCACAGTTGGCAAAGCAGCTGGCACAGGGTCCATGCATGCCCTCATTTTAGTTCCTCTTATTGGTCTCTATGCTGTACCCTCACCTAGTCATTGTCTGGGACTCTGCGTATAACCTTCCCAAGGAATGGCATGTCTCTCAAAGTCACTGTTGGCTGCAGCCTGTAGGTACCTCTGAAAGACCTGGGTGCGGCAGTCTGGTCCCTTTGCAGTCTGAGCCCACATCCTGAGCTCTCCAGGTTGGCGTTGCAACAATGGAAACTCTGCTGGCTGTGGATCCCACAGGCTCAGCAGATCCCTTAAAGTTGCCCTTAAGAGACAACACACAGTCTCCTCTTCCCATCTCTGTTGATTTGGGTTGGGGATCCCTCTGCAGACAAAGGATTCTGGCTCTGTGCATGGAGGGAGCTCCAAAACTGCAATTTCAGCCTAGTCTCTCAGCTGTGACAGAAGACACAAACTTGGTCTTTCCCCTTCCACTTATATGCCCCTATTATAGGATTCTGCAAAGAATCTTCTATACTCCTTGGCTTTAAATTTTCATATCAGCAAAGGTTCAGTTGATTGTTCAAGTTGGGTGTTGGAAGTCCACTTGAAGTTCAGGATTAGGGACAAGAGTAAGTGGGCCCAGCTTCTAGCTACTCTGCTGCCATCTTCAGTCTCACCCTAATAAATCTTATAACTTTACCTCATTTTCCTATTCATTGGTCTCCAAAATGCTTTTCTTGTGACTCCACAGAAGAACCCTATTTCCACCAGCAACAATTTCTCTAAATTTTTCCATCTTTTCTTAAAAAAATGTGTTGTTTACTAGCAATGAAGAAAGCTTCTTATTTATCTACATGTTGGCTTGATTTGGTAGTCAGCTTGAAGTCCAGAACCTCACCATCTAAGCCAGGTCTGGGTGAGTATGAATCTCCTTACATGGAGTCCTTTAACTACAATCCTTTGAGCAGAAGGATTGTTTTATGAAATTGGAGAGACAAACAGTCCATCCCCCACATACCAGGCATTTAGGTTTGGAAAGCATAGCATAAGACATTCTTATTCAAAAAGGAGGAACATGGCAGACACAAACAGTTACTAGATCATAGTAATTATGAAATATAGCTGGGCAAATGTTGGAGGTTTCTCTATTAGAACTCAACTGTTCTTCTACTCAGCGTTATTCTTCTTTGAGGCTTTTGGCTACATGCTCTGAGCTCTTGATTTCACTCTCTAAGTCATCTTTTCATTGCTATGAAAGGAATCCATTGTGCTATCTCCTATTTGTAGATATTGGGATCCTAAGGCCTCTTTTCATTTGTTACTGTTTCTGTCCTGGGCAGTCCAACTCATATCTCTGTATATATCATTCTCTTAAAACTGTGTGGGTCTCCTGTGCATCTTTTTTTTTGGAGTTCACACCATTGGACAAAAGCATACTGACAAATCTCTTCAAGATAATTTCTTTTCTGTTTTAGGATTCTGTTGAGAAACAATACTCAAGCTTCTTAGAAGCTCTATTGTTTGTTTTAATGAACCTGTGAGTCACACATTTAAAACCTGAAGAGAGCTCTTTTGTCCAGTTAAATGGTGATTCTGAGGTCTTAAAAGGTCTTAAAAGAGTTTATGTTCACTTCTTCAACTATTCATATATTTAGTTTTATGTACAGTGTAATCTTTTAAAGATTTTATTCATTTGTTAGAGAGAGGAGAGGGAGAGAGAAAGCTAGGTGAGAAACATCAATGTGTGGTTGGGCCTGCAACCCAGGCCCTGACTGGAAATCGAACTTTGATCCCTTGGTTTGCAGACCTGCGCTCAATCCACCTGTGCCACACCAGCCAGGGTTACAATGTAATCTTTTTAATGAAAATAAGGCAATAATAAAATAAAAAACAGAGGAGGTTGAAGAACATAAAGATAACTGTACTTTATCCTATCAAAGAGACCTACTAATAATATTTTTGAATATACCTAATATTTTCCCCATGGAGGTATCTATATAAATATATAAAAATAGAATCTTGCCCCATATACAGTTCTATATTTTGTACTTTTCACTTAACATAAGTGTATTCTTATTATAATATTCTTGAAAAATATGTTTTAATGACTGTGTAACATTCCATCATATAGATGTATCATAATTTATTTGACCTTTTCCCTATTTGGGGGACAGTTGAGCTGCATATTTAAATCATATTTTCCTGTGAGTATCCTGGATTGGATCTTTCTTAGAGTTATTTCTTTCTTTTTTTTAAATCTATTTGATTTACTTTGCTATTACAGTTGTCCCAGTTTTCTCCCCTTTTGCCCCCCTCTACCCAGTACCCCATTCCCTCCAGCAATGCCCCACTTAGTTCATGTCCATGAATCATGCATATAAGTTCTTTGGCTTCTCTATTTCCTTTGTTCTTCTTAACATCCCCCTGTCTATTCTGTAACCACCAATGTGTACTTTTTTTTTTCCTTCTCTTTCATATCCAGACAATTTACCAAGCATATGCAAAAATACATTTACACCCATACATATTTTTATACATATTCAAAGTACATACTGAATTTTGAAGATATGCCAATATCTTACATGATTATTACATTTTAAATGACAGCATTTTAGATATATTATAGCAAGATTAAGCAGTTTTTTTCTTCTTTAATACTTATTTTACTCTGGAATGCTATTTTTGTGAAATATATCACAGAAATGGTGTATTGCAGAACTCACTTTTGTGAAAGTTGTCCTAGTGACAGGCCAAACCCATAGTGAAAAATGAATTTGGTTTTTGAGTCAGATCCTCCCCACTTCAATAATACAACTCAACTTCATTTTAAGCTACTGGGACTACAACGTATTCTTTTTGGAGTTTTCCATCTTAAATAGTAGATTTATTTATTTAGGCTGTGCACAGGTCTCACTTCTTTTAATACCCTCTGTTTTTCCTCTACATGGGTTTTACAAGTTGAAGCCTTCAGAAATAATGGCACTTGCAGTGCTCAGCCATACCCAGAGTAGAAATTATGTTTACTAAGGTGAGATAAAAAAAAAAAATCCCTAGTATTTAAATAACTTTGTAGAATAGTATTCTAGCTATTTTTTGAACTTGTGGTTGACTTCTGAAGTGGTCCTAAACTAACCCCTGAACTATTTTTTTTTTTTTTTAAACTAACAGATTTTTTTTTTAAAAGATTTTATTTCATTATTTTTAGAAAGGGGAAGGGAGGGAGGCAGAGAGGGAGAGAGACATCAATGTATGGTTGCTTTTCACCTGCCTCCAGCCACAGACCTGACTGGAGAACTGGTTTGCAACCTTATTATGTGCCCTGGCTGGGGAATCGAACCTGCGACCTTTGGGTTCGCAGGCCGGCGCCTTATCCACTGTGCTACCAGCCAGGGCTTCCTGAACTATTTAAGGGTCTGTTGAGATAGATTAGGTATGTTCACATTTCAATAATAAAGTTTACTATAACATTAATTCCTTTTCCCAAGTATCCCCAGTTTGGGGGCCTTCATAACTGGAAATGTATATTTCCATGATTTAGTAGAAAGGAATCTCATCTAGTTTACATGTTAATATGAGAATATATGTTTTCTATGTACATGAATCATATAGTTTAGTAGTTTGCAACTTCCATCCAAATTGGCTTTATTCTCAGCATCTTTTCTAACCTAAAGATTGACTGATTTCACAACACACCCATGACCAGTTGGTTGCAATTTAAAACATAAATGGCTAACAAAATCTATATATTACACACCGACAAATAAGCACATATTTTATAACAGTGAATAAGAAAGATAGCAAGTCTTGTATGTAATACACATACACATTTTCTAACTTTTTTCTTCTTCCTTAACTGCATTGGATTTATCTGAGTTATTGTAAGTAACCTGATTTTGCCATATTGTGAAATGACTCTATCTAAGAAAACTTAACCTGCAGTAATGCTCCTTATTTCACCTTCCATTTTGAATGACAGCCTTGCTGGGTAGAGTATTCTTGGTTGCAGGCCTTTGGTTTTCATTGCTTAAAATATTTTTTGCCATTCCCTTGTGGCTTGTTGTGTTTCTGTTGAGAAATAAGCTGATAACCATATGGGAGCCCCCTTGTATGCTATTAGCTGTTTTTCTCTTGCTGCTTTTAGGATTCTCCCCTTGTCCTTGAAATTTGCCATTTTCATGATGATGTGTCTTAGAGTGGGTCTGTTTGGGTTTATCTGTGCTTCCTGAGTTTGCATGGCATTTCCTCTCCTCAAGTTAGGGAAATTTTCCGTCGTTACTTTTTCAAAAAGGTTTTCTATCTCTTGCTCCTCCTCTTCTTCTTCTGGTATCCCTATGATATGAATGTTATTACATCTCATGTTGTCCTGCAGCTCTCTTAAAACCTCTTCATTCTTTTTCAGTCTTTTTTCATTTTGTTGCACTGCCTGGGAATTTCTTTCTACATTGATCTCCAGCTTGCTGATCTGATCCTCTGCTTTCTCTAGCCTGCTTTTGATTCTTTCTACTGTGTTCTTCAATTCAGAAATGGTGTTCTTCATTTCCTCCTGGCTCTTATTGGTGGTGTCTGTGTCCTTTTTAATGCTTATGTAGTTCTCAGTAAGTTCCTTGTAGCTTCCCTGGAGTTCTTTGTAGTTCCCCTGGAGCTCTTTGTAGTTTTCTTTGAACTGGCTGAGTTCATTGAGCTCTATCATCATTATTTTGAATTCCGTGTCTGATAGGGTGCTTGCCTCTATTTTATTTTGTACTCTTCGTGGGGATTCCTCCTTTCCATTTGTTGAGGGTTGATTTCTTTGTCTCCCTATTTTAGGTGGCCCTTGTTTGTTTCTGCTTCTTAGATGGTCTGCTTTGACTTAGTATCTTAGTGCTGTGACCTTCTGTGGTGTAGAGGTTCACTTTTTTTTACTTCCTGGATCTGTGCTTAGTGACATCAGTGTGTGTCCCAATCTGGGCCTAGTCAGCTAGTTGGAGACTACCAGAGAGCCACTGTCTTTGTCTCCTTTAGCTGTTAATCCAATCAGTCTGCGATCAGTTGTCAGTTTTAGGCACCTCTGGGTGTGGGCAGATGAATTCAGTTGTTCATCCAGTCAACCTGTTATCTGAGGTCAGGTTTAGGCACTGTTGGGTGGGGCGGATTAATTCCTATGGGTGGCGCTGTGGTTTCCCCTCAGACTCTCGCCCTTTGGAGAAGAGTGGTCTGCTGGCTGTGTGGGGGATGGGTCAGCCCTGGACTCATGGGCTACTCCCTCAACTCTACCCCTGACCCAAACCCTCCTTAAGTGTCCACTGTGCCCTCCTTCTGCTGGAGCCCAGGGTAGGTGAGTGCCTCTGTATTTTCATGCGTCGTCCCTTTACGAACTCAGTCTCTCTGTTAAGCCGGCTAAACCTGGCAGCTTTCTCCTTTTTGCAGTTGGGTGCTCTTTTACTCTCAGCTGTGTTGCTGTAGGCTAGGAAGCCCAGTTGGGGGGATTTAGATCACACCTTTCTCAGGTGGAGCCCCCAGCTGCTGAGATGTTTCTCTGTCCCTTCAGCAGCTGCCTGTGGGAGCTCGCCAGCCTCTTGCATCTCCACACTTCCTATTGGTCATGTTGTGATGAATCGGCTCTTCTGTCCTGTCCATGGTAATAAGACTTCTCTCCAGTTGGTGTTCTTTTGGTTATTCTGGATGATTTCTCCCCAATTAAGTTGTAATTCCAGTTTGATTTTGGGAGGAGATTGGCATAGCTCCACTTACTCCTCCGCCATCTTGGTTCCAGAGTTATTTCTTAAATTTACTTTTGTTTGCCATCTGGTAAGGCTGGGAATCTTTAAAACTAACAAATTCTGATTCTTTCTGTATAATTGGGACTTTCTTCTCAGCTTTTACTATAAACAGCAGTTATGTGGCATTTTTACCCACCTAAATATCATCCAGTTCTCTACCTGCATTTTTAACTTTCACAAAATTTTTGGTTACTGTTGCTAATCTTGATGTTACTACATAATAAGGAACTCCTTTTCTCCTCTTTTCAGTAAGATTTTTCTCATTTTCTTTTTTTTTTTTTTAAGCATTTTTTATTTTTATTTTTTAAAATTTTATTGTTGTTGTATTACATCCATCCCTTTTTTACTCCCCTCTGTCCCCCTCCCCACCCACCCTTTCCCCCCAAAGTCAATCCCACCTGTTGTCCATGTCCATGGTTCCTTTATACTAGGTTCTTGTCTAAGCTGCTCCCCTTCTTTGCCTCTGCCTCCCCCCTCCCCCCATCCCCTTTCCCCCTGACCACTGCAGGCCTATTCCTTGTATTCATACACTTGGTTCTGTTTTGCTTGTTGTTAGTTTTGCTCATTATTGTCCCGTAATGGGTGAGAACATATGATACCTGTCCTTCACTGACTGGCTTATTTCACTAAGCATAATATTCTCCAGTTCCATCCATGTTGTT
>PVIW01006279.1:73153-90448 GCA_004026585.1 Noctilio leporinus | reverse complement strand
TGGCAATCATCTCTTCCACTCAACTGCACACGCCCATGTATTACTTCCTGTGTCAGCTGTCTGTGTGTGACATATTTTTCCCTTCTGTGAGCTCCCCCAAGATGCTGTTCTACCTCTCAGGGTGTAGCCGAGCCATCTCCTACGGGGGCTGTGTGTCCCAGCTCTTCTTCTACCACTTCCTGGGGTGCACCGAGTGCTTCCTGTGCACAGTGATGGCCTATGACCGGTTTGTGGCCATATGCCACCCTCTGCACTACAAGGTAGTCATGAGCCACAGAGTGTGTGCCCTCCTGGCCACAGGCACCTCATTTTTTGGCTGTATTCAGGCCACCTTTCTGACAACTCTCACCTTCCAATTGCCCTACTGTGGCCCCAACGAGGTGGACTACTTCTTCTGTGACATCCCAGTGATGCTGAAGCTGGCCTGTGCTGACACCTCATTTCTGGAGCTGGTGGGCTTTATCAGTGTGGGCCTCATGCCTCTCAGCTGCTTCTTCCTCATCCTCACCTCCTACAGCCGCATTGTCTACTGCATCCTGCAGATCCGCTCCTCAGAGGGCCGGCGTCGTGCCTTCTCCACCTGCAGTGCTCACCTCACTGCCATCCTCCTCTTGTACATGCCAGTGATCTTCATCTACTTGAGGCCAACCCCAAGCCCCTGGCTGGATGCAACTGTCCAGATCATGAATAACCTGGTCACCCCGATGCTGAATCCCTTAATCTATAGCCTTAGGAATAAGGAGGTAAAATCCTCTCTGAGGAAAGTCCTACATCAACTTGGCCTTCATTTCTGAGCAGTTATAAGGAGAGAATAGTAACTTACACATGAAGTCTACTTGTGACTTATGAAATATACTTATCTGGTTCTAACAAATGTTCTTGAATTTGAGACTGAATGTATTATTATGATTATTTCCAGTTCCCAATGTAGGGATTAAGATTCAAAGATTTAAAGTGAATGTCAAAGGATACATAAGGCATGATGGCAAAACAGACTTGATGTCTGGTTTTCTGATGCTGAGTATCATGTGCTTTCCTGAGGGCATCATGTAGCTGATGAAGGAAGAAAGGAGCTTGCCACAGTGGACAGAAGAATCAGCACCTTCTACTTCTCAATCTTTATTTTCTTCATTTATCACACCCCCCTGCTCCTCTTCTTTTTCTCCTCAATTTGACACCTCTTTATTTTCATTGTATTGATTATATCACGAAATGTCTGAATTGAATAAACCTTCTTTTTATTGGTGCAGATGTTGTTGAAACCATGTGAGAGGAGCATCTTCATGGTTTTATGTCACATCCCAGAAATGAAGTTGAGTGGAGTGTGACTTGTAGTAGGGAATTGAGGCAGGTTTCTTATGAATGAAGCAAAGGTACTGGTGTACTGCTATCACCCATAAACCCTGTCTGTTGGGCATTGACCTAGAAGCAGGTCCTGGCTGCAGCAGGGCAGCAGGTGAGTGAGAATGTGGGAAGGGCAGCTGGGGAATCCAGGGAGGGGCGACTGTGGTCTAACACTGTGTTAGAACATCAGGATGTGGCTTTGCATTTCTCAGTATAACCAGAGGTCAATTCTGGGTTCACTGTTTTGTATCCTTGGTTTCTCTAGTTAATTCAGTGTTTTACATGGTTCTCTATTCCTTTTTCCTTGTTTTCTTCTTTTTAATTTTCTTTCTTTCTTTCTTCTTTTTGTTCTGAAATAAGCTTTAAAAATGTGCTATTTCAATGCAGCCAACTATTGTTTTAATGATGGAATGCAGTGAGAATCCTGTCACACTTGGGTCATATAGTTGCTATGAACTTTACTCTAACTGTGAAGTAGAACAGGAAGGAATCTGAGAAGAGGATGATGGGGAAGGAAGGGACAGAGGTGGAGGCCAGTTTGTCTGTACTTCTCAGAATCAGAGAGCAAGCAAGGAACCTGCCAGACCAAGACAGCATGGCTGTGTCTGTCTCCAGCCACAGAGGCCAGCCAGCAGGGTACCTGCTGTGAAGAATAAGTTTCCTGTCACTTCCCTTAAAAGCCCAGAACCCCTCTCAGTACTAGTTGTCTCTTTTTTTCCCTCAGCAATCAGAGGCTTACAGAGGAAATTAGAAATACATCACAAATCATTTCAAGTTTAGTACATTCCTGATGATGCTTCTCTAAGTCCATTTGAGGATCCTTTCCCACTCCTCAATTTCCTGGTAGTAGCTGAGCAGATGGTCAAAATAAATACAACAATATATAAGAACAAATGATCTAGTTCTCTTCCATCTTCACTCACGTAGATGTCATTGGATGAGTAACTTTGTTGTAGAGGGGTTACTGCAAAGGTGAAGGAGACATAGTCCTACTAGGATGAGTCATAGTCCACTGCAGAAAGTAAGCAGATATGCAGCGAACATCTCATGATAAAGGTATGAAATGTAGCAAAAAATGTGAAGAACATTTTTCTTTGGCTGTGGATGCACCACAAAAAAGAGGTGTTGAGGGTTTTTGTTTGTCTGTTTCCTTCCCGCCCCCCATGAAAAATGGTGTTTACCAGAAGAACAATTTCACATGGTAAGGCAACATCTTCCTCAATCTTCTGTTTTTGGTGTGATTAGGATGAGACCTGCTTCCTTTAGTGGGCATCTCAACTAATTGCTATGTAGAAGTCAATGTTCTTGAAAGAAAAATGGAGGGAGGGGGTAGGTGGGGTAGTGGGGAGCAGCAGAGGAAAAATTGGGACAACTTTTTTGGAACAGAACAAGAATAAAATAGTAAACAAAATTAATTTTACATCTCTTCAGAGTTCCTTTTTTCAGCTTGGCAGTTTGTCCTGAATTGGAGAAACGCCTTGCACAGAAGGACTTTCTCTCTGTCTCCTGAAACAGGAGGACTTCCCTGCTAGCCCTGGGCTTCCTGAGAGACACAGGGTGCTCTCCTGCCTGCAGGTGGTGTCTGAGCTCTCTCTCCACCTACACAGGAGCCCAGAATGTCTGGCCCAGCCTGGGGTTTGGGAGTGCTGATATCCTGATTGGGTTTGATGGTGGAATGAGGCTTTTCTATGTACTAGGTATAAAGAAACAATATTAGAAGAATTTTGAAAAAAAACAAAAAACAAAAAAAAAAACCTCAGTGGGAGTAATTCCAAACCAGGTTATTATAACCTCCAGGGGTGGAACATAGACAGTGGCTCAAGACCCAAACCTGGAAAATGTGTGGGGGGAGTGGCAGGCACAGCAGACAACAAAAGTATTGAAGCAGGGATTCAGAGAATGTTCTGGATGGAGTAAACTGTAGCAGCAGCTTTTCCTGAGGCACTGGATTTAAGTATGGTCTCAGAGTAGCAACTCATATCTGACTTCAGGTGGATTCTAGTTTCTTTCAAAGGCTTCCCTGTACATGTCAACACATTCTGCAACCATTATTGTCTCCAGCTTCTTTCTGCCCCTCCCTATATTTGTATCATAACCCATGTCTGTCCTGAATTTCACCTATGCATTTTGTTGTACCTACATCTCCCAGAGAGAAATGAAGTGGGCACCTAACGTGGAAACCTGAAAGTGTTGCTGAGCTAAGAGCTGCTCACAGGCGTTGAGAGAGTGTGGATAGATGTTTTCAAAGGAGTGTTCACAGTAGCTGCCTATTCTGTGGAATCTTTGCTTTCCCTGACACCCTGGTTCATTTGTTCTGAATCAAATTTATTGAAATAAATAAATAAATAGTCAGCATTCCTGTTTTTAGTCACTGGATTTGCAATATTTTTGTTCAAGAAAACAATGCCTGTGATAATGCAGTAATAAATTGGTGAGAAATAATCTATGATTTATCATTCCTTTAAATTACAGTCCATTGTTTAGAAATATTGTTTTCATGATGGTTTTGGTAATATTCTAGATGAAAACATCATAAAGCCATCTTTCATTGTCAGGCTGGTTGTGTTTTTAAGAAAAAACACAATGATTAAATAGAAAACAATTAGAAAATAATGTGAATAAATAGGTAAAGTATAAAGGACTCTGATAAAATGAACACATGCTCCCCTCACCCACTTAAGGAGGAGTGCAGGGCAAATGCCTGGGTGACCCCAGGGGCCCTGGCCTAGATGCTTATCTTTCACTCTCTACTAACGTCACTCTCTGATTTTTTGTGTTTATTATTCTAAGTTTTCTCTTCTATGTTTGTGTTTGTAAATAATATATTGCAAGTTTCTGAACTTCATATGAATTTAATTATACTGAAGTTTGCTTTTTTAAACTTAAGTGTTACTTTTTTGACAGTTATGTCATTGCATATGTCTGAAATGAATTCATTCTTACCAAAGTGTAGCATCCCATTGTGTAAATAGATAAACATTTGTTTTCTCATGTTCTTTTTATTCAGTAATGAATACAAATTTGCAGAATGTGAGAAGTTTTTTTTGAAGCCACATATATTGTTGGGCTCCTCACACCCATCAATGTGTATAGATAGCACACAGAGATGCCATAGCTGGCCCTTCCTCAAGAGTTCCTTCTGCACGAGAGAAGAGAAAACAGAAAATTGTATTTAGTTTGGATTTGCTTAAATACAGACACTAAGACAAGGGACTGCATGTCAGGAAATTTCAGGAAGGTTATCTTGGGAAACATGATGAGGGAGCAGAAAAGTGAGAGGGGAAAGGATGTCAATGACACATGAGTCTGTAAGTGGTTTCCTGCTGCAAAAAACTGGGGCTCAATCACACCTGAACGCCTCTGAAAAACAACATATAAAACCTCTAGGATGTTCCACTGGTGTGTAAGGAAACTGGGACATTTAATACCAACTTCTGCTCCACATTGGTTGGAGGATTGTTTAGGGAGCATTAATTTTCAGTCCTTTCTGGTCAGCTCCATCATGTATGTAGACTGAGAATGTTTCTTGGCAAGAGACTACTCCCAAGCAGAGACAGGGTGTGGGGGAGCCCTAGGGACCTGGAGACACTGACAATGACCCCTGCAGTGGGTTGAGGGGCCATGGCCAGGGGCCATAATTAATTTGCACTTAAACTAGTATGCTTGTATAAAAACCATATACTACTAGCCTGCCCTTTTAGAATATTTAATAATTGTTGCTCATAGGTTAAATTAAGTAACTTAATGACATTATAGTGTTTGTGGAATCAACAATCAGACCCACCTACCTCTGTAGTCTTTCAAAGTCATATGTTCACCCAGAAACACACACAATACTCCTGTATCTAGCTAAACTATCCTGACAACTCCTTAAAGCTACCTTCCTGAGTTCTTGTACATTCATTGCCTTGTTTGAGTAACTTCAATGCTAAGCACTGAATTAACAAATACCCATGAGTCATGTTCATAAGAAGCTTATGGCTAAGCATGGGAGGCAGTGTAAGGTATTACAGTTAAAACAGAGTGTAATGGATATTTAATAGAGATATATAAAATGAACCTGAGGTTCTTTTTTCCTCTTGAATTTTAAAATTAGTTTGTGAGATAGAGGTGATAGTTATTTATTTATTTATTTATTTATTTATTTATTTATTTTTAGTTCTTCTTTAAATGATTAGTTAATTAATCTGCAAAGCCATCTGGTCCAGGACCTTTGTTTGTTGGGTTCTTATATTTTTTATTATTGCTTTGATTATGTTGTTTGTATTTGGTCTGTTCAGATATTCTGTTTCTTCTTCATTGAGTCTTGGAAGAGTGTATATTTTAGAAATGTGTTCTTCAGTATTCCAAGATACTTTTCTTGTATACTTTAAAAAAAATTTTTTTTTACTTTAATTTTATTGTTATATTACATCCATCCCCTTTTTGCTCCCCTCTATCCCCCTCCCCACCCACCCATTCCCCTCAAAGTCAATCCCACCTCTTGTCCATGGTTCCTTTATACTAGGTTCTTATCTAAACTGCTCCCCTTCCTTGCCTCTTCCTCTCCCCTCGCCCCAACCTCCTTCCCTTTGGCCACTGGAGGAATATTCACTGTATTCATATATTTGGTCCTGTTTTGCTTGTTGTTAGTTTTGTTCTTTATTATTCTGTAATGGGTCAGATTATACGGTATTTGTCCTTCACTAACTGGCTTATTCTTGTATACTTTTGTATATTCATAATTTCAGTTATTAGTTCTCCTTTCGATTCTGATTTTATTTTTGGGGGGCCCCCTCTCTTTTTTCCTGATGAGGTTGGTTAAAGGCTTGTCAATCTTATTTGTCTTTTCAAAACCAGCTCTTAATTTTATTCTTCTATTGTATTTTTTTACTAATTTTGTTTATCTGTATTCCGATGTTTATTATTTTTCTTCCACTCTCTTTTGGATTTTGTTGTTATTTTCCCAATTTCTTTAGGTGTAAGATTTGATTATTTATTTCAGATATTTCCTGCTTCCGCAGGTAGGCCTGTATTACTATAAATTTTCCTCTTGGTTTTGTTGCACCCACAGAATTTGAGTTGTATTTCTTTTCCCTTATATACATACCATACTCTTCTTATATTTTATGCTGTTCTCAATTATTTCTATTGTTATTCTACTACAGTTGTCTCAATTTTCCCCTCTTTGCCCTCCTCTGCCCATCTCATCCTCTCTTCTAACAGTCAATTATTACACTATCATCTATGCCTGTGGGTCACTCAGACATGTTGGTTGTCTAGTTCCTTCCCCTTCTATTCCTTCCATCCCTCCCGTCTGGTCACTTTCTGTCTGATATATGTTTCCTTTCCTGGGATTTTATTTTGTTCATTATTTTGTTCATTAAATTCCTGTTACAGGTGACATCATTTGGTATCTGTCTCTTTACCAAATGGCTTATTTCACTTTGCATAACATTCTCCAATTCCATCCATGCTGTCACAAATGGTAGGAGTTCCTCCTTTCTTTGTGCAATGTAGTATTCCATTATGTAAATATACCACTGATTTTTGATCCACTCATTTATAGATGGGCACTTGGTCTGCTTCCAGCACTTGGCACCACTATGAATATAGGGGTGTATAAGTTCTTTTGAGTTGGTGACTTGGGATTTCCTGGGTATATCCTCAGCAGTGGAATCAGTGCTTCAAAAGTTAGTTCCATTTTCATTTTTTAAGGATCTTCCATATCGTGTTCCACAGTGGCTATACTGTCTGCATTCTCACCAATAGCGTATGTTGTTATTTTTATTTGGCTCAAGGCATCTTTTGATTTCTTCCTTGATCGCTTGGTTAACCTACTCATTGTTTAGTAACATTTTATTTAGCCTCCATGCTTATGTTTTCAAAATTGTTATTAAATTGATTTCTAGTTTTATTGCATTGTTGCAGAAGTGCTTGCAATATAATGTCAATCTTTTAAAATTTGTTAAGACTTGTTCTTTTCTCCTGTTATTTTAATTACAGTTTATATACTATATTTTGTTAGTTTCAGGTGTACAACCTTGCAATTTGACATTATAAAACTTATGAAATGATTACCCCAATAAATGTAGCATCCATCTGATGCCATATATAGTTATTACAGTATTCATTGATAATATTCTGTATACTGTACTTTACATTTCTGTGATTATTCCATACCTATCACCTTGTACTTCTTAATCCCTTCACCTTTTTTACCCTTCCTCACATCCCCCTTCATCTGGCTACTGTGAGAATGTTCTTTGTATCTATGATTTTGTTTCTGAACTCCTTATTTGTTTTTGCTTTTTAGACTTCACATGTAAGTGAAATAATCTGGCATTTATCTTCTTCTGACTTATTTCACTAAGCACAACACCCTCTGGCTCCATCCATGTTGGTGCATATGGGAAATTTTTGTTCTTTTATATGGCTGAGTCATATTCCATTTTACATATATACACATAACTTATATTGTATCCATTCATTTATTCATGGACACATATATTGCTTTCACATTTTGTCTATATTAAGTCTTGTAAATGGTGCTGCAGTGAAGATCAATGTATATGTGTTCTTGAGTGAGTGTTGGGTTTCTTTGGATAAATGACCAGAATGGAATTGCTGGGTTCTTTATTTGTCTCTTGTTATAACCTTTGTTTTAGTCTACTTAGTCTGATGTAGCTACTCAGCTTGTTTGTTTGTTTGTTTTTCTTAATTAAAATGTCTTTCTTCATCTCACTCCTTTCAGTTTTGGTGTGTTTTTCCTTTGGAAGTGAGTCTCTTGTAAAAAAGCATATTAAGGTTCTTGTTATGTTAACAATTCAGTCACCATTCATCTTGATGGGAGCATTTAAAACATTTAAATTTTAAGTAACTGTTCATATATGTATTTACTGCCACTTTTTATTCATATTTTCATCTTTTTTACCTTCTTTTTAAAGAAAACACTTTAACATTTCTTGTAATACTGTTTAGATGATAATGAACTTAATTTGTTCTAGTCTGGGAAGGTCTTTATTGGTCCTTTGATTCTAAACAATAACTTTCTTGGGTAGTGTAATCCTGGTTGTCGGTTGTTGCTTTTCATTACCTTATTACACGCTACTGACACCTGGCCTGCATTTCTTCCTTTATGTTGTTTCTGTACTCAATGAGCTATTGGAGCATGTTGGTCACCAGCGTTTGGAACTCTGCATCTGATAGGCTGGCAACCTCTGTTTATTTAGTTGTTTTGTATATGTTTCATAGTTGTTTTACCCACTCATCTATGGATGGACTCTTCATGTTTTTCTAATTGGGTGTTTTGTGCTTTCTTACCTTCCAATGAGCTGAGTTAGTCCAGTGCTTCATCTACTCTATTGTCGTTTCCCTTTAAAGTATTCTTTGTTTCTGTTAATGTTTTTTATTTTTGATTGGTTCTTTTTTATGGATTCCTTAAGCTGTTGAAGTTCTCACTAAGTGTTTTGAGCATCCTTATAACTGTTGTTTTGAACTCTCTCTCTGATCATTTGCTTGCCACCATTTTATTGAGGACTTTTTTTCTTTTGAGGTTTCTTCTGTTCTTTCATTTGAGATTTGTTTCTTTGTTTTCTCATTTTAAGTACTTCTATATATTAGATAGAGCTTCTGTTTCTCAAGGTCTTGGTAGAGTGACTTTATGTAGTAGGTGTCCTCTAGGGCCTAGTGGCACACCCTCTCCAGCCACCAGCACTAGGTGGTCTGGTTGTACCCCTCATGTGGTCTGTTTGTACCCTACTGTTATAGTTGAGCCTGGATATTTGTTGCCACATTACTGGGGAGGGGAACTGATCCCCAAGGTAATAGGTTGTGAGCACCAGCTGTCACTAATGTATAGTGACACAGTAGTGTAGGGACCAACAGCATGGAACAGGAATTTCTTAAGTGAGATTGGATGTTTGCCAAATGTGCTCCTTTATTGTGCCTGTCACTCATGGAACTGGTGGACTTGTAATCTGGAATGGTCAGAAGCTGTTCACTGTGTTCACTGGTTCTGGGTCTTCCCAGCAAGTGCAGGCCAAGACCAACACTGCCTGTACCCTGCTTGGGGCCATCTGTTATGAGGTACAAAACAATCTGCAGATGGCTGCTACTTGTGTAGGGCTTAGAGGTGCCCAGGAGAGGCTAAGCTATAGCAAGTCTGGGTGCTTCTAGTTACAGGCCTGGGCTCACTTAGCAATGAATATGGGACACACATGGGTCAGATGTGTCCTGGTTGAGGGATTTTAGAAGAGTTTAAAGCATGAGCCAAGAGAGGGCATTTGTCTGAAACAGCCACTAGAAAAGGCTTGGGTGGGTCCTCAAGTAGCTGGTGCTGGGTCTCAGGAGATCACCAGGCAGAATGAAGTGTGTGAGCCAGGTAGTTGAAGACTCGGGTATGGCACCCATCTGCAGACTCTGGGGGGAAAAGACTCAGCAAAGGCCAGGGCTCCTGCCTGGGAGAAAGCTGCCCCTGCATCACTTTCCTGAAGCCAGATAATTCAGTTCCTCCTCATATGTTCCTGGTTCTTTTAGAGCTACTGCCTCAGTGCTGGAGTGCTCAACAGGAGTGAGTCAGAATAAGTTGTTGTCTGGGTCCTTTAAGAGGAGCTGCCCCTGGCTGGTGTGGCTCAGTGGATTGGTGCCAGCCTGTGAACCGAAAGGTCACTGGTTCAATTCCCCAGCCAGGGCACATAACCAGGTTGCAAGTCAGGTATCCAACCAGGTCCTTGATTGGAGGCAGGTGAAAGGCAACCATACATTGTAGCTTCTCTCCCTTTCTTCCTCCCTCCTTGCCCTTCTCTTTGGAAAATAATGAATAAAATCTTTAATATACATTTTAAAATAAATACATTAAATTAAATTCAAAAAAGAAGAAGAACTGAACTTCATAGGTGTCTCTCTTGCTTATCCACAATCTCCACCTTTTTTTTGAACACATAAGTTACGGGGACTTTTCTTCCTGCCACTGGAAGCCTAGCCCAGAGGTCCTGGTGTTGTTTGTGGACTCCTCACTGGTCAGAGGATTCTTTAGCAGCTGAAATACCCATCCTGATTTTTAACTGTTATATGTAGGTGTGAGACGAGTTCATTTGTTTCTGACTTTCCTAGCAGTCTAATTGTGGCTCCACCTTTATATCCTTAGTTATAGGACTTCTATCCAGCTAGACCTCAGATTGTTCTGAATGATGGTTGTTCTGCAGTTTAGTTGTAATTTTAATGTGGCTCTTAGAGGTTCTGAGTCCTCAGTTTACCTATACCACCACCTTGACCTCAACTGCTGAGACTTCTTTTGAGGTCTAAGATGTGGTCTACCCTGAAAATTGTTCCATGAGCAATGGAAAAGGAAGCATATTCTGCTGTTTTGGGGTGAAGTACTCTGAAATCTTAATTAAATCCCTCTGGTCTATTGTATCATTTAAGAACAGTGTTTCTTTACTGATATATTTATCTGGAGAATTTATTCATTGGTGTCAATGGGATGTTAAAATTTCCTCCTATGACTATTGTAGTCAATCCCTCCCTTTATGTCTATTAAGATTTGCTTTATATATTTAGGTGCTTTTGTGTTGGATGCATACATGTTTACAAAGGTTATATTGTCTTGATGGCTTGATTCCTTTTCATACGTAATCTCCTTCTTTGTATTTTAATATTGCCATTGTTTTAAAGTCCATTTTATCTGATATGATATTGCTACCCAGGTTTTCTTTTTCATTTTCATTTGCACAAAATGCCTCCTTCCATTACTTTTCCTTCTCTCTCTGTGTGTTTTTGTTTCTCGGGTGGGCTCTCATAGACAGCATGTGTAGGGGTCTAAGCTTTACTATCATCCATTCAGCTACCCTACGTATTTTGATGGAAACATTTAAGCCATTTATACTTAAATTAATTATTGGTCAGTACATTTTTACAGCAGTGTTATTTACATATTCATGTTTCTTATTCTGTTCTTTCCATAGAAGCTCCTGTAACTTTTTTGCAATACTGGTTTGATGGTGATGAATGTCTTTAGCTTGTCCCTGTCTAGGAAGCTCTTTACTTCTCCTTTAAATGATAGCCTTGTTGGGTAGAGTAGTCTTGGTTGTAGCTCCTTGCTTTTCATCACTTTGAATATTTTGTACCAATAACTTCTGGCCTGAAATATTTCTGTTGAGAAATCAGCTGACAGACTTAGTGGAGCTTCATTTTAGGTGACTTTTCCTTGATGCATTTTAGATTCTCTCTTTGTCCTTAACATTTGGGATTTTAATTCCTGTGTATCTTGGTGTGAAACTCTTTGGATTCATCTTGTTTGGAACTCTCTACTTCTCAGACTTGTGTGTCTTTTTCCTTCATGAGACTAACAAAGTTTTCAGTCATTATATTATCCAATAAGTCTCTAATCTTTTGTGCTCTCTCTTCTTCTGGGATCTGTATGATGCTGATGTTACATTTTATGTTGTTCCACAGATTCCTTAAACTTTCAACATTTTTAATTTTTTTTCTTTTTGCTACTCAGATTGAATATTTTCTCCTCCCTTGTCTTTTAAAGCACTGACTCTACTCTGCTTCATCTTAATCAGCTACTGATTTCTTCTAGTGTAGTCTTCAGTTTTGATGTTGTATTTTAAATTTCTGACTGTTTTTTTTATGATGTTTATGTCATTTTGAATGCTTTTGAGTTCTCACTAAGTTTATTCTTTGTTCCTCTAAGTTATTGAACATTCTGAAAACCTTCACTTTGATGGGGTGATTGAGTGGTTTCATTCGACTTCTATCATTTTGTGTGGATTTCTCATACTTTGTAAAATTTGGGGCCATATATTCTGGTACTCCCAATTTAGTGACCTCTCTGGTTATTTGTTTCTGGGTATTAGATAGATCTGCTATGTCTCCCAGTCTTGGTTGTATGGCATTGTGTAGTAGATGTTTTTTGAACTCAGTCTTCTTGATTGTCTCAGTTTATCTGTTGTAGAAATGTTCCTTATGTGGGTTATGTGAGTTCTGTTGACAGTGCGTTTTTAATGCTCTTGGCTTGTCCATCAGTGTGTTTGCCCTTCAGACTGGATGACTATAAAGATTAACCTTGACCCCAGTGTATGAGCTGTTGTGTGGGTTCTGACTCCACTGAAATGAACACTGGCAGGTTGTGGTGCCTGCTGAGATTTCACTTCAGGCGTGTTGCTTGTGAAGCTAATAAGATCATGCTCTGATGTGGACTGAAGCCAACCATATGGTGTGCTGTGTTGTTTCTGGGGCCTCTTAGTGGAGACCCCAGTGCAGATCATTATTAGATACTGCCTATTGCCAGTCCTGGGCTACCTCTTAGGAGCTACAAAAGGGATCCATGGTTGGTAACTGCCTCTGCTGGGACTGGAGGTGCATGGGAGAGTCCAAGATGTCAACTCCCAACAATACCAAGCCCAGGGTCAGGCCAGCAAAGGATCCAAAGTATCTAGAAACCCAGCTCTACCTGCTGGCTGCATGTTAGACTCAGCCACCAAAAGAGTCTTCAGTGGTATAATAGTTGAGTCTTTTTCAGTGAGTCACTGAGTAGGAGTGAGTGGTGTTCAGCAGGCTAAATCAGATTAAAATTTGGCTGTGTGGAGTGAGGACTTTGCACCAGCAGCACTAGCTTGGGTATATGGTGTGGGAGAAATGGCTTTTGCCCAAAAGCCACGCAACTCAGTTCTTGTGTGTCTCCAACACACCTAGAGTCTACCCACTTCTGTTCAAGGGTCCCTCAAGAAAGATAGCATAGTGAGCCCCAGCTGGCCACGGCCAGCAGTCTTCTCAGCAGTGTAGAGCTTCAGTGAGTTTGGATGGTAGGCTAGTGCTTCTCCTCGGGATGATGCTATGGGAGGTTTTTCTGGTCAGGTGTGCTGGATAAATGGTGTTTCTTCCCTTTTAAAAATGTGTTCATCCAGATTGTAAGCCAGGTCTCCAGCCATGTCTGGAGGCAGGTGAAAGGCAACCATACAGTGATGTCTCTTTCCTCTCTGCCTCCTTCCCTGCCATTCTCTCTGAAAACAATAAAGAAAATCTTCAAAAAAATGTTTTCATAATATTTTGGCAATTTTAGTTGTTACTACTGTAATCACAATGATTTACTTTACTTAAGGTTTATTTGAATTATCATCATTAGATTGAATGATACATAATTCTGTTAGGTCAGTGAAATTAGCACATTTTACAGCGGATATAAGGTCACATTTCAGAATTAGTAAGAACAAAAACTTTAAATCTATTTATTCAAATTGAGACTATCCTCAATTGTACACTGGAAGAATGAAGCTCTGTACACCTCCTTGGATTTTTTCCAGTGACAGCGAGCTAGCTACTTCACAAAGTTGCTTATTTCATAGGTGTAGATTTTGATGTACATCTAATAATTAGACACTTTCTCTTTACATTAGAAATAAGTGTCAACCTGCAGTTTCAGAGGCACCACATAGAATAGTGCTTATCAAGTGTCTACCAGACCTTCAGGCATTTGAAGACCATATTATATTTCTGCTGCTTTTTGAGTGCACAAGCAAATCTCTGGAATTTACAAGATAATGCTCAGAGGCATTGGTATTGAAATGAAAGAGTCTCATTTGGTCACTTTCTAGTCATGTCATCATCATGTTATTATTGTGTATTTTTTAGTCTCTTTGTAAAATAATACCACTACTTTATAGTTTCTTTTGAACAGTAAATATACCCTTAAAGTTTAGCAAAATATTAAAATAATGAACTAAGTCTTAACTTCTTTGTCAATATTTTTCTTTTGGGATGGTTTACACCCCTTAATCTTATGAACATGCCTAGTCTGTGAATCCTTCCTTTTAAAAATTAAAGCCTTGGCTGGTAGCACAGTGGATAAGGTGCCTGCCTGCACACCCAAAGGTCGCAGGTTCGATTCCCCAGCCAGGGCACATAACAAGGTTGCAAACCAGGCCTTCAGTCAGGTCTGTGGCTGGAGGCAGGTGAAAAGCAACCATACATTGATGTCTCTCTCCCTCTCTGCCTCTCTCCCTTCCCCTCCTTCTAAAAATAATGAAATAAAAAAAATCTTAAAAAAAAATTACTTAAAGTGCACAGAATAAGGGTTGATCACAATGAATAATTACTAACTGATTGAGATTTGGTCTTGAATAGTGGTGTTTATTAGAGATAACAATAGACTCATATGGCTATATGTATAATTTCAAAGGTAACTAGACACATGTTTTCACAAGCAAAGGCTTGAAGGTGTAAACAAACAAACAAGCAAACATAAAACAGGGGCAGCAATTCAGGTGATGTCTAAGGTCAGAATTGGAGCTCTCTTCTACCATGCAAACTATCTTCGAGAGGTATACATGGATATTTCCCACTTTACAGCACCCCTTTCTGATGATCTCATTACTATTGTTTCATAACTAGACGATAGACTAGTTTGACAAATTAATTGCTCCCTCAGAGCCATCCTTGAATCCAAAGTAGGGCTTAAGGGAGTCTCAAAACTTCCAAGGAATCAGCCCACAGAGGGTGAGTATGTGCAGGTCTTCATTGTACAGACCTGGGAGTCTCCATTCTTTATAAACTGGAGAACCACAGCATCTTTTGCTGGAGCACTTTGGGCTCTGCTCAGGCCAGGGAATGTGAGGTCTTGTAGCAACCCTGTGGACACTTGGTTGTGTTCCCAGGTGGACCCCGTGAGTATTTGAACTGCTACTCAGGTCTCACCAATAGCCTCTGCTCTCACACACTAACAGGCCCCCACAAAGAGCCATTTCTGGGTCTTGTGGGCTTCTTTTCCTAAATGGATTTGAAAATAAAATAGGATTGTAGACTCATAGGTCTTTGCTGACCAAAGTAGAGATGAGCCAGACCTCACAGGAGTTTGCATGGCTTAGAGATTATATCATGTTTGGCTAAAATTCATAACAAGAGGCAAGTTGTCAGTAGCATTTCTCCTCCATGACGTCATTGTTTCTCTCTTTGCCATCTTCACCCTTGCTCAGTTCTAGGCTGGTATGTGAGCCACTCATTTTGGCTTGGTTATTCTCTTTCAATATTTTTGAAGGGCACTTGCCCCAGTTTATGATTTGAATTCCCTTGGTGAATGTGTCTATGACTCCAGAGCTCCTATACTGGAGCTGGTGTTGAGGTATGGTGTCAGAGGTAAGGCAAAGACTGTTTTCTGATTTTTCAAACTAAATTCGATGTTAACCAGATATGTTCTAAAGTCAAGACTGTAAATGACTAGGAAGAAGTAAAACCAGAAGAGCATGAAAGGATGATATGAATTCATCTGGAAGGGTGGTATTGCCTGACAATGGCTCTCTTCAAAAGGCAGAGGCAGATATAGGACAATTTTCTTAATGATGAAGGGGATGGAGATGACATGAAAAATGTTTGACCCTTGGTTCAGTTACATATTTGCTTTGTGAATTTGGGCAAATTGCTTACTTTTTCTAAGTTTCAGTTTCCTGATCCATAAGTGGAAATAGTAGTAATAGTTTCTTTGTATTGGTTTATTTGAAGAATTAATCATATTTTAATGGGTCAGACCCAATCCCTGCAACACAATAAATATTCTTTAAATGGAATGCACATGTATGTGTGCACCTAGGTACTAGTATTAACATTATTGGTATTAGTATGTGTTAACCAAGGAGGAGGTTTTTATGTCTCTCAAACACTATCTCTTGCTCTTGATGTGTTTAACCTTCCTCATTAGAGCTGTTCTTTATCTTTTTCTGTGAAATGGGTCACTATATTTCCTTTCTTCATCACAGTAACATGAATTGGATGTTTTCCTTCTTGCTACTATGTTTCTGCTTAACATTTTAGAGTTGCCTCAAATCCACTTAGAAAAGGTGAAAAAGAGCAGAAGAACCTGAGAAGCATCTGCTGGTAGATTTGGGGACATTAGACCTTCCAAATCTGGAAGGATAGAATCTGAAATAGCTACTTATTGGTTAATAAGTAGCCAGAACAGGACTTACATGAAGTGCTCTGATTTCTAATGTGAGTTTCTTTCTTGATAATCTGAAAAGGATATAGTCTAAGTCTATTCAATAATGCTGTTGGATAAAGCACTTATTTGCACATAGTTATATGGTATCAACATTAAAGAGAGGCACTTAAGGAAATAAGTTTAAAACACAAAAGAAAAGGAATAATTTTTATTAGGATTTATGTTTTTGCCGAATTTCAGATATTTCATAAAGTTTACAGTGATACCAGGGTATTTTGGTTGTTGTAGTTGTTATAATAATTATGAATTTTATGCTGTAGATAATGGAACTATGACTATGAAAAGTGTTATGCAAGTTATTTAAACTAATTTGGGTAATAAGTAGCCAAACAAGGACTTATATGAAGTGCTCTGATTTCTAATGTGAGTTTCTTTTCTGATATTTTTCAGAGAGTAATAAATAGCAGGAGTTTGTTATTCAAAGATGTTGAGAGAGTTCAAAGCATAAACATGCCTAAAGAAAGTAAATTCATGAATTAAACAACTGTAGGAAGGTTTTTAGTTTAACATAAGAGTGCTTTGACTATGTTTTTAAGTCTCTGATCTTGTCATTGAAGACCCCCATCTGCCTCCACATACACATGTCTTCCAGGAGTTGGATAGACTGTGGCTCTAAGTAAGCATTTCTTATCAACTGGTATTTTTAAACAGACCTTGCAATTCATAAGAAGTCTGGTTGTTGCTTGCTAAAAACACAGGAAAAACACCCCCCACCCACCCACCAACCCCAGGTGCAAATAGCTTGGTAATGTGATACTGGGGTCAGAGGTTGGTGTCTTGAGCCTTTTCCCAAGGCAGACCCATCAAAGCCATGGGAAATGCCTCTGTGGTGACTGAGTTCATCCTGCTGGGCATCCCCCACACAGAGGACCTGGAGACTGAGCTCTTTGTCCTGTTTTTGACCTTCTACATTTTCACCCTCATGGGAAACCTGCTCATCCTACTGGCAATCATCTCTTCCACTCAACTGCACACGC
>PVIW01006279.1:55361-73053 GCA_004026585.1 Noctilio leporinus | reverse complement strand
TTGTAGCCGAGCCATCTCCTACGGGGGCTGTGTGTCCCAGCTCTTCTTCTACCACTTCCTGGGGTGCACCGAGTGCTTCCTGTGCACAGTGATGGCCTATGACCGCTTTGTGGCCATATGTCACCCTCTGCACTACAAGGTAGTCATGAGTCACAGAGTATGTGCCCTCCTGGCCACAGGCACCTCATTTTTTGGCTGTATTCAGGCCACCTTTCTGACAACCCTCACCTTCCAATTGCCCTACTGTGGCCCCAACGAGGTGGACTACTTCTTCTGTGACATCCCAGTGATGCTGAAGCTGGCCTGTGCTGACACCTCATTTCTGGAGCTGGTGGGCTTCATCAGTGTGGGCCTCACATCTCTCAGCTGCTTCTTCCTCATCCTCACCTCCTACAGCCGCATTGTCTACTGCATCCTGCAGATCCGCTCCTCAGAGGGCCGGCGTCGTGCCTTCTCCACCTGCAGTGCTCACCTCACTGCCATCCTCCTTGTACATGCCAGTGATCTTCATCTACTTGAGGCCAACCCCAAGCCCCTGGCTGGATGCAACTGTCCAGGTCCTGAATAATCTGGTCACCCCCATGCTGAACCCCTTGATCTATAGCCTCAGGAATAAGGAGGTGAAAACATCTCTGAAGAAAGTCCTACATCAACCTCGTCTTCTTTTCTGAGAAGTTGTAGAGAGAGAATAGTAACTTACACTTTAGGTCCACTTTGTGACTTATGAAATATACTTATCTGTTTCTAACAGATGTTCTTGAATTTGAGACTGAATGTATTATTATGATTATTTCCAGTTCCCAATGTAGGGATTAATATTCAAAGATTTAAAGTGAATGTCAAAGGATGCATAAGGCATGATGGCAAAACAGACTTGATGTCTGGTTTTCTGATGCTGAGTATCATGTGCTTTCCTGAGGGCATCATGTAGCTGATGAAGGAAGAAAGGAACTTGCCACAGTGGACAGAAGAATCAGCACCTTCTACTTCTCAATCTTTATTTTCTTCATTTATCACACCCTCTGCTCCTCTTCTTTTTCTCCTCAATTTGACACCTCTTTATTTTGGTTGTATTGATTATATCACGAAATGTCTGAATTGAATAAACCTTCATTTTATTGGTCCAGATGTGGTTGAAACCATGTGAGAGGAGCATCCCCATTTTTTTATGTCACATCCTAGAAATGCAGTTGAGTGAAGAGAGTGACTTGTAGCAGGGACCTGAGGCAGGTTTCTTATGAATGAAGCAAAGGTACTGGTGTACTGTTATCACCTATAAACCCTGTCTGTTGGGCATTGACCTAGAAGCAGGTCCTGGCTGCAGCAGGGCAGCAGGTGAGTGAGAATGTGGGAAGGGCAGCTGGGGAATCCAGGGAGTGACCAGACTGTGGTCTGATACTGTGTTAGAAAATCAGGATGTGGCTTTGCATTTCTCAGTATAACCAGGGGTCAATTCTGGGTTCACTGTTTTGGATCCTTGGTTTCTCTAGTTAATTCAGTGCTTTACATGGTTCTCTATTCCTTTTATCTTCTTTTCTTCTTTTTATTTCTTTATTTCTCTTTCCTTCTTTCTTTTTTCTCTTTTTTCTTTCTTCTTTTTGTTCTGAAATAAGCTTTAAAAATGTGCTATTTCAATGCAGCCAACTGTTGTTTTAATGATGGAATTCAGTGAGAATCCTGTCACACTTGGGTCATAGAGTTGCTATGAACTTTAACTGTGAAGTATAACAGGAAGGAATCTGAGAAGAGGATGACAGGAAAGGAAGGGACAGAGGTGGAGGCCTGTTTTTCTTTACTTTTCAGAATCAGAGAGCAAGCAAGGAACCTGCCAGACCAAGACAGGGTGGCTGTCTGTCTCCAGCCACAGAGGCCAGCCAGCAGGATGTCTGCTGTGAAGACAAAGTTTCCTGTCACTTCCCTTAAAAGCCCAGAACCCCTCTCAGTACTAGTTCTCTCCCTTTCCCCCCCAGTAAACAGAGGCTTACAGAGGAAGGTAGAAATACATCACAAATCATTTCAAGTTTAGTACATTCCTGGTAATGCTTCTCAAAGTCCACTTGAGGATCCTTTCCCACTCCTCAATTTCCTGGTAGTAGTTGAGCAGATGGTCAAAATAAATACAACAATATATAAGAACAAATGATCCAGTTCTCTTCCATCTCTACTCGCATAGATGTCATTTGATGAGTAACTTTGTTGTAGAGGGGTTACTGCAAAGGTGAAGGAGACACAGTCCTACCAGGATGAGTCATAGTCCACTGCAGAAAATAAGCAGATATGCAGCGAACATCTCATGATAAAGGTATGAAATGTAGCAGAAAATGTGGACTGTTTTCTCGGGCTGTGGAGGGAAACTCAAAAAAGTGGTGTTGAGTGTTTTTGTTTGTTTCCTTCCAACCTCCCATGACAAATGGCTTTAACAGGGACAACCGTTTTGCAGAAAAAGGCAACATCCATCTCAATCTCTTGTTTTTGGTGTGATGGGGATGAGACATGCTTCCTTTAGTGGGTATCAGCTATTTCCATGTAGAAGTCAATGTTCTTGAAAGAAAAATGGAGGGGGTTGGCAGGGTGGAGGAGAGTAGCAGGGAGAAAATTGGGGCAATCTTTTTGGGAACAGAACAATAATAAAATAGTAAACAAAATTAATCTGACTTCTTTCCAGAGTTCCCCCTTTCAGCTTGGCAGTTTGTCCTGAACTGGAGAAATGCCTTGCACTGAAGGACTTTCTCTCTGTCTCCTGAAACAGGAGGACTTCTCTGCTAGCCCTGGGCTTCCTGAGAGACACAGGGTGCTCTCCTGCCTGCAGGTGGTATCTGAGCTCTCTCTGTACCTACACAGGAGCCCAGAATGTCTGGTCCAGCCTGGAGTTTGGGAGCGTTGATTGGGTTTGATGGTTGAAGGAGGCTTTTCTGTGTACCAGATATAAAGAAACAATATTAGAAGAATTTTGGAAAAAATAAATAAATTCAATGTGAGTAATCCCAAACCAGGATATTTAACCTCCAGTGGTGGAATACAGACAGTGGCTCAAGACCTAAACCCGATTGGGTGGCAGGTGGGTACAGCAGACAATGAAAGTATTGAAGCAGGGATTTAGAGAATGTTCTGGACAGAGTAGCAGCTTTTCCTGAGACACTGGATTCAAACCTGGTGTTGGAGTGGCAGTTCACACTTGACTTCAGGTGGATTCTATTTCTTTTAAAGGCTTCCCTGTTCTTGTCAACACATTCTGCAACCATTATAGTCTCCAGTTTCTTTCTGCCCCTTCCTATATTTGTTACATAACCAATGCCTGTTTTGAATTTCACCTATGCATTTTGTTGTACCTACATCTCCCAGAGAGAAACTATGAAGTGGGCACCTAACGTGGAAACCTGAAAGTGTTGCTGAGCTAAGGGCTGCTCACAGGCGTTGAGAGAGTGTGGATAGATGTTTTCAAAGGAGTGTTCACAGTAGCTGCCTGTTCTGTGGAATCTTTGCTTTCCCTGACACCCTGCTCATTTGTTCTGAATCAAATTTATTGAAATAAATAAATAAATAGTCAACATTCATGTTTTTAGTCACTTGATTTGCAATAATTTTGTTCAAGAAAATAATACCTGTGATAATGCAATAATAAATTAGTGAGAAATGATCTATAATTTATCACTCCTTTAACTTACCTTCCATTATTTAGGAATATTGTTTTCATGATGGTTTTGGTAATACTCTAGATGACAACATCAAAAAGCCATGTTTCGTTGTCAGGCTGGTTGTGTTTTTAAGAAAAAGTTTTTATTAAATAGCAAACTGTTAGAAAATAATATGAATAAATAGGTAAAGTATAAAGAACTCTGATAAAATGAACACATGGCTCCCCTCACCCACTTAAGGAAGAGTGCAGGGCAAATGCCTGGGTGACCCCAGGGGCCCTGGCCTAGATGCTTATCTTTCACTCTCTACAAACGTCACTCGATGACTTTTGTGTTTATTATTCTGTTTTCTCTTCTATGTTTGTGTCTGTAAATAACATATTGCAAGTTTCTGAACTTTATATGCATTTAATTATGTTGAAGTTTGCTTTTTAAAATTTGAATGTTACTTTTTTGACAGTTATGTCATCGTATATGTCTGAAATGAATTCATTCTTACCAAAGTGTAGCATCCCATTGTGTAAATAGATAAAATTATCTTCTCTTGTTGTTTTTATTCAGTAATAAATATTAATTTGTAGAATATAAGAGCTTTTTTTTTTAAAGCCACATATATTGTTGGGTTCTTCACACCCATTAATGTATACAGATAGTACACAGAGATGCCATAGCTGGCCTTTCCTCAAGAGTTCCTTCTACTGGAGAAAAGAAAAAACAGAAAATTGTATTTCATTTGTATTTGCCCAAACGCAGACACTGAGACAAGGGACTGTGTGTCAGGAAATTTTCAGGAAGGTCGTCCTGGGAAGCATGGTGAGGGAGTGTGGAAGTGAGGTGGGAAAGGCTGTCAATGACACATGTGTCTGTAAGTGGTTTCCCCCTGCAAAGAACTGGGGCTCAATCGTACCTGAACTCCTCTGAAAAACAGCATATAAAAACTTCTAGGTTGTTCCACTGGGATGTGAAGAAGTTGGGGCGTTTAATATCAACTTCTGCTCCACATTGGTTGATAGATATTCGGGGGAGTATTAATTATCAGGCCTTTCTGGTCAGCTCCATCATGTATGTAGATTGAAATTTTTTGTTGGCCAGAGACTACTCCCAGGCAGAAGACAGGGGGAGCCCTAGGGACCTGAAAACACTGAAGAGGACCCCTACAGCGGTGAGGGGCCATGGCCAGGGGCCATAATTGACTCACAGTTAGACCAGTATTCTTGTATGAAAACCATATAATACTAGTCTATTCCTTTAGAATATTCAATAATTGTTGCTCATAGGTTAAATTAAAGTAACTTAATAACAGTATAGTGTCTGTGGAATCAACAATCAGACCCACCTACTTCTGTCCTTCAAAGCCATATATTCACACACACAATACTCCTGTATCTAGCCAAACTATCCTGACAACTCCCTAAAGTTACCTGCTTGCATTCTTGCACATTCATTGTCTTGTTTCTTTAATAAACACACATTTGTTGAGTAATAACAATGCTAAGCACTGGATTAACAAATATCTGTGAGTCATATTCATAAGAAGTGCCTTTATAGCTTAGAAAGGGAGGCAGGTATAAACCAGATTAAAACAAATTATGATGGATATTTAATAGAAATATATAAAATAAACAAGTAAAATGAAACAGAAACAATCTTGTAAAGAGGTTGAAAAGTTTTCAAAAAATATTTAAAACCTATTCATTCATAATTTTGTATCTTTGTGAATTTTATTCTCTCCTCTTAAGATGCCCTTCCCTGATTCTTCTGTTGGAAACACTTTACTTATCCTTCAAAACCTAAGCCAAACAGTTAGTTTTTTTCTTTTGTAAAATTTTCCTATCTAAGGCACAATTAAGTTCTTATTTCTCTGTGTTTCGATTTTCTTTCATGATATAAAGCCTCAAATCATCCTATGAAAATAAGATTGACAAAGTGGTTCTCAAGAGGAACAGCTAACAGAAGTGCAGAGAGATGAAGAGAGACAGATGGGTACTTACAGTTTAGAACTGTACAACCCTTCATTTCTGAAAGAATAAATGAAAATGTGACTTCTAGATGACATTTTGTTGATGGCAAGGTCCTCAGCCTATGCATTTTAAGATGCTATTAAGCATCTGCTAGAAATGAACTCCCATTCTACTTTGAGAAGAATAGTAATGGCTTATCATTAGAGAAATAATATAATCAAACAGATAATGTTTAAATTTGATCTTGACATAGGTGTATTTTATGACTTTTAACAAGTTAGTTAACTGAATTGTTCTATTTTAAAGGACAAAATGGAGATATTTAAACCCACCTCATTGAACTTCAAAGATTGACTCTGATGGTTCTTTATTTCTTTATACACAAAAATGGATTAAAAATGAATCAAAGACTTAAATATAAGACCTGAAATAATAAAGCACATAGAAGAAAACATAGACACTAAACTTATGGACCTTGGTCTTAGAGGGGATTTTATGATTTTATGAATTTGACCCCAATAGCAGGGGATGTAAAGAAACAAATAAACTAATGAGATTATATCAAACTAAAAAGCTTCTGCACGGAAAAAAAAAGAACTGTCAATAAAACAAAAAGATAACCAACTGAAGGAAGAAGATAGTTGCAAACAACACATCCAATAATGGGTTAATATCCAAAATATATAAAGAATAAAGAACTCATAAAACTCAACAAGAACAAAAAAATTAATACAATTAAAAAATGGGCAGAGGACCTGAACAGATATGTCTTTCAAGAAGACATACAATCCTTTGAGACAGCATGGATGGATCTGAAGAACCTTATGCTAAGTGAAATAAACCCGTCAGAGAAAGACAAGTACTATATGATTTTACTTATATGTGGAATCTAACAAACAAACTGAAGTAACAAGCAAAATGGAGATAGGCTCATAAATAGACAGCAGGCTGACACTTCTTGGTGGAGCAATATGGAAAGGCGGAGGGATTGAGAAGAAAGGAAAAAAAGAGAAAGAACTCATGGACATGGACAATAGTGGGGTGATATGGTGGGTGGAAGTGGAAGAAGGTATAAGAGGGAGAAATGATAATGGGAAAATATAAAAATTTAAAAAACATATCAATGGTCAACAGATATATGAAAAGAAGCTCACTTTCACTAGCTAGTAGGGAAATGAAAATCAAAAGTACAATGAGATACCACCTCATACCTGTTAGAATGGTTATCTATAATCAACAAGAAAATTAATGTGTTAGAAAAGATGTGGAGAAAGAGAAAACAATGGTTAACACTGGATTCTACTGAGACAATTCCATTGCAGTCTTCTTCGTGATTTGCATTGTTTCCTCACCTGCATAGCTTTTTAACATGTTATTGTTCTTCAGGTTTGTGCCTATCATTTCAAATCTCGTATTTTGCTCCTTTCTTTTCTAACATCATTTTACCTTCTTCCTCCCTCTTCTTACTTTTGTTTTGAATTTTACTGTTTTTCTTGCCATGACTTGTTTCTATCCCATACTCTTATTATTTCTTTCCCCTTCAGTCTCTTAAAAACATTTTCCTACTCATTAGTCATCTCACATTTTTTGCCATTCTTAAAATACCCTATTCTCTCTTCACCTATATTCATCTTTGCTCATTGATTGTGAATATGGTTGTTGTTGCTCATTTCTTCAATTTTTTATTTATTAATTAAAAAAAAAGAATTTATTCATTATTTTCAGAGAGAAGGGCAGGGAGGGAGGAAGAAAGAGAGAGAAGCATCAATGTATGGTTGCCTTTCACCTGCCTCCAGCTAAGGACCTGGCTGGAGACCTGGCTTGCAACCTGGTTATGTGCCCTGACTGGGGAATTGAACCAGTGACCTTTGAGTTCACAGGCTGGTGCCAATCCACTGAGCTACACCAGCCAGGGCCTATTTCTTCAATTTTATTTCTAGAGCTTTACTATGTTTTCATTCCTCACTCTTAGTATTCCTTCTCCCTGTATCCTCTCAAAATCACTTTTCATGTCTCTAGACATCTCTTAGCTTTTCTTCTTTCTCTTTTCCCTCTTGTTCCCACTCCACCTATATTAATCTTTGCTCATTTGTTGTTGATATTGCTGTGGTGGGGCTTTTTCTCTAATTTGGTCCCTATATTTTTCACTATACTTTTTTTTCAAATTTTAGTTTAAACCTAATACTATATGCTTCCCTTTTCTTATCCCATTATGCCATCTTCCTTCCTTTTTTTGTTTACAATGTAAACTTTATTTTTTTTCTTTCTTTGCCTTGTTTCTATTCTTTACTCTTATTATTTCTTCTCCCCTGACCCCCTCAAAATCATTTTTTTAGGAAGTCATCTCATATTTGTTTTTTTTTTCTTTTTTTATAATAGTCTCAATATCTTTATACTTTTATTATTATTTGCTCATTTGCTATTGATAGTGTGGTTTTTGGTTGGGGTATATGGAACAGAAATGACCCCGAATAGCCTTAAAAATCTTGAGAAAGAAAACAAAGTAGTCCTGGCTGGTGGCTCAGTGGATAGCTGTAAGCCTGTGAACCCAAAGGTCACTGGTTCAATTCCCAGTCAGGACACATAACCAGGATGCAAGCCAGGTATCCAGCCAGGTCCTTAGCTGGAGGCAGGTGAAAGGCAACCATAGATTGATGTTTCTCTCCCTCTCTGCCTCCCTCCCTTTCCCCGTCTCTAAAAATAATAATAAATAAAATCTTAAAAAAGAAAAGAACAAAGTAGGAGGGATCACAATACCTGATATTAACCTCTATCTCAAGGCCACTTGAGTGTCAAATCAAAAGTTTGACACTGGCATAAGAACAGACTCATAGATTAATGCAACAGAATAGAGATCCCAGAAATAAACCCAAATCTCTACAGTCAATTCATATTTGACAAAGGTGGCAGGAATTTAAAATGGAGTAAAAAATAACCTCTTCAATAAATGGTGTTGGGAGATATGGTCAGGTACATGCAAAAAAAAATAAATAAAACTAGACCACCAATTTATACCATACACCAGATTAAACTCAAAATTAATAAAAGACTTAAATATAAGTCACAACACCATAGAAATCCTAGAGGAAAATGTAGGCAGCAAAATTCAGATATCTCATATAGCAATATTTTCACTGGTATAGCTCCTAGGGCAAGGGAAATAAAAGAAAGAATAAATAAATGGGACTACATCAAATGAAAAAGCTTCATCATAGCTAAAGAAAACATCATCAACATGAAAGGGGATTAAATCATATGGGAAAACATTTTTGCCAACGTTGCCTTGGACAAGGGTTTGATCTCCAAAAGATATAAAAACTTATATGACTCAATACCAGGGAGACAACCATTCCAATTTAAAAAATGGCCAAAGAACCAGACAGACACTTCTTCAATGAGGCTATACAGTTGTCCCATAGTTATGAAAGGATGCTCAATAGCCTTTCATATTTTATTTCATTAGCCATCAGAGAGATGTATATTAAAACCACAATGAGATACTACCTCATACTAGTCAGAATGGCCATCATTAACAAATCAAGAAACAACAAGTGTTGGCAAGCCTGTGGAGAAAAGGGAACCTTAGGGCACTGCTGGTGGGAATGCTGACTGGTGCAGCCATTGTGGAAAACTGTATGGAATTTCCTTAAAAACACTAAAAATGGAACTCATCAAGAGATTCCACTGCTGGGATTATATCCTAAGAATCCTGAAACACCAAGTCACCAATTCAAAGAAACCTATGCACCTCTATGTTCATAGCAACACTATTTATAATTGCCATGTGCTGGAAACTGCCTAAGTGCCCATGAATGGATCAAAAAATGTTGGTATGTTTACACAGTGGAATACTATGCAGCAGAAAGAAAGAAGGAACTCCTATCTTTCTAGACAGCATGAATACAACTAAAGAATATTATTCTAAGTGACATAAGCCAGGAAGTGATAGACATATACCATATGATTTCATATGAGAGGAACCTAACGAACAAAACAAACAAATAAGTAAAACAGAACCAGAGGCATGGAAACTAGGAACAGATTGACAGGGACCAGAGGGGAGGGGAAAGTGTGATAAGGATGGAGAAAAGGGAAGGGACTAGCCAAGGAACATGTATGGAAGATCAACGGGCATGGACAATAGGGTAGGAGCTGGGACTGGACTGGGCAGAGGACAGCAAAGGGGAAAATATTGGGACAACTGCAATAGAACAATAGTAAAACATTTATTAAAAAATAAATAAAAACTATATTATGAACTTCATAGGAATTTGGTAAATGTATTATTTCCCCCACTTTTATGTTTCTTAAGAAAGACGGTTATTTAAGGAAAATAATGCAACAGGAAAGCAAAGTTCAGTTTACAACATTTTTCTTTGGAAGTGATTCTTTAAGCATAGAGCAGTGTTTAAGACTAGCATGGTGGTCTTTGTAGACAGACATACCTGAATTTAATCTCTCTCTCGGTCACCTGTTGTTCATCTGGTGTTAGGTGTCAAATGCATTATGGGAAGAATACAGCGCTTAATTCATAGGGTTCTTGGGAAGGTTACATGACATTATCCATATAAAGTGCTTAGTGTAGGGCTTAGCATATGAGAAGTACATGTTAGCCAGTATTGTGTATATTAAAACATTTTGGTTTCATTTAATATAAAATACTTGTTTTATATATTAAGTTATATGCATGTAATGTTTTGGATTTAGGCAAAACTGAATGAGGCCCTGTTTCCTATTATAGTTCCTACAATGATTTTTATTATCATGATCCCACAAAAGTGACAGGTAATAAAATCAATAGTGAAATTGCATAGTTTATGTCAATTCAACATCTATTGGGTTTCAGCTACAACTAACAAATTTGGGTAGATATAAACAAAGATTTGGAAAGAAAAAAAGCAAAACAAAAGAAAAAATTTTCCAAAAATTAAACAATATACAAAGTTCTCAGGAAATATTATAAATGAAGATGATGCAAATGCTTGTAAATCTTATTTTATTTTATTTTTAAAAAGATTTTAAAACATCTTTTTTAAAAGATTATTTTTAGAGAGAAGGGAAGGGAGGGAGGAAAAAGGAGAGAAACATCCATGTATGGTTGCTTTTTACCTGCCTCCAGCTGGGGACCTGGCTGGAGACCTGGCTGGAGATCTAGCTTGCCACCTGGTTATGTGCCTTGGCTGGGAATTGAACTAGCGACCTTTGGGTTCTCAGGCTGGTGCCCATCCACTGAGCCACCAGCTAGGGCTTAAATCTTATTTTACTTTTTTTAGATTATATTTATTATTTTTTTAGAGAGAGGGGAAGGGAGAGAGGCAGAGAGGGAGAGAGACATCAATGTATGGTTGCCTTTCAACTGCCTCCAGCTACAGACCTGGCTGGAGACCTGGCTTGCAACCTGGTTATGTGCCCTGGCTGAGAATCGAACCAGGGACCTTTGGGTTCAAGGGCCAGCACCTTATCCACTGTGCCACCAGCCAGGGCTGTTAAATCTTATTTTAAAGAAATAAATATATTAAAGGTTATATCAGACAGACTAGAATTTTGATTAGGGAAGCAAATTGATAATCTTATTAAATTATAGCTGTAGAAGAGAAAAGATAAACTAAAGCTATTATCAAAAATGGTACAAAATGTAAAATTAATGTTGTGATTAGCTGAGATTTTATAGAGGGTTCACCAGGGGCTCCGGTGCTGTGCGAGGCCCTCTGCTTTCTTGCCTCATATCTCTCTCATGACGACTCTATGAGGTAAACTCTTATAATTATTATCCTTATTTTACAGTTTAGGAAAATGAGATTGGGAGCTTGGACAGCTTGCTCCAAATCATATATGCAGTGCATGCTCTTGCTAGAATTTACTCCTAAGTGTGTCTTACTCTCTGTTACAGGCTGAATGGTACCCCCAACATTGATTTGTTAAGTCCTAACCCCCAGAGCCCCCAAACGTGACTGTGTTTGGAGATAAGGTCTTTACAGAGGTAATTAAGTTAAAAAGAAGCTGTTAAAAGAATAAGACACTTGGACAAAGAGATACACATACAAAAGAATGGCCATATTAAGAGGCAGGAGGAGGGTGGTCACAGGAAAGCCAAGAGGCTGAAACTGACCCTTCCTTTGTTCCTTGAAAACCAGCCTTTCTGACACCTTTATCTTACACACCTGGCCTCCAGAACTGTGAGAAAACGTGTTTCTGCTGTTTAAACCACTGAGTTGGTGGTGCTTTGTTATGATTGCTCTATCTAACTCATACACGTCCAAGCCCAGGTCTGCTTTAATCCACCTCATGTACAGTGTATGGACTGTGCTGCCCATAATGGCATGTATCTTCTATGTGCATTTCTATGAACACCTTGTTTCTCAGGTAGCTATCAGAAAGCTCCATATAGGAAACACATTTACCGAATTTTTCTTGCCACTTACATCATCAGGTTGTAAGATTTCTCTATGGGAATCATTGAGAGAAAACTTTTTAGTTAATTAATCTCGAAGGTACTCATTTCTGAGATGCTTTCCATGTTCATTAGGACTTTGTCTTTTATTGCTCTGTAATATTTGGTTCCCACTTGTGAGTTGTGTAATAGGGCAAAATGGATTAATAAGACTGGGAATTGGCATAGGAAGTACAAGAAAGCTTGTTAAAGTGTTTATGGTCTCGAGCTCTCTCTGCAATTATTATTCCAAGGAAAAACTAGGGGTGAGGGTAGCACAAACATGTATTCCTGCATATAAACACATATACTGACACTCTTTTGCACACACACACACATACTTATGCACAATTTTATTCAAATAAATTTTTCTAGCAATTTCAAAATGAGGCTTATCTTTCCTAATTCACTGGAGAGAGAGAGAGAGAGAGATCCTATAACATTACCTTTCCTGTGGAAATAGTGATAATTCCACTTACCAGCGACAAGGACTTTGAATAGCCTTAACAGAACAGTGAAAACGTGGAGTTTGTAATGTCAAAGCTTCAGTTGGCTCCATATTCTGAGTGTGGAATGTTCTTACTCTCAAGAAGAATTAGTGGAATCTGTCTGTTCTACTTCAGCATTCAGAGCTGGCTTTGCACAGCAGAATTAAAATAAGGCAATTAGACTGAGTCATAGGACCAGGGTAGGCAATTTGAGACTCAGTAGGTTTCAGGGGTAAATGCCGAAACTCAGTTGATCAACCATGACAGTTCTTGTGGCTTGAATTAATCAGATTTTTGCTGATTCTTTCCATCAGTGCACTCTGTGGAGATTTATCATGTCTCATGCCATTGCCCCACAATTTGGAAATCCAAAAGTTAGAAGTACTTTACATTCTTAATTATTTTGAGGACATTAAGAAATATTTAATTCTTGCACACAAAAGCACACAATACGATCAATAGGAATAGCAAAACTTTTGATAATAAACTGATAGCATTAAATCTATTGCTTTTAAACTAAATATCATAAAAATAAAAATAAAGAGAAACTCTTTTGGACATAAGAGGAAGAGGATAGACATAGATGGAACCTTAACGTATAAAAAGATTTTTCTGTCATGAAACAGGACGCAGAGAGGCCAAACAACATACATACAATCATATAAAACAAGAATAAAGTGAGGTACTGGTAAAGGGAGCTAAATATATGGTGATGGAACATGATTTGACTTTGAGCGGTGGACACACAATTCAATATACAAATCATGTATCATAGAAAACACTTCAAACCTGTACATTATTAACCAATATCACCCCAGTAAACTTTTAAAAAAATAAAGATGATAAACAACAAAAAGAATGGATTGATATCTAATTTAAAATTTAAATTTTCTATTGCCCTATTCTGCTTTAAAATATGTTTTTGTTATTATCTTTGTACTTGTCTTATCCACCTCATAGACTGCAAATGCACTAAAACCCAGAACTGTATGCCTATATATTTTCTACTACTAATCCTATCTTCATTTCCCCTGCAGAGGTTCAGCAAAGGGTCTGGGCATAGTTGAAAGCCTATTACTATTTGTACCACTGAACTGGATATATTTTTGTAAATGATCTCTTTATAGAGCAATGCTCCTTGGTCCTCTGATAATTTTATTATTCATGGAACTAAATCTACCCACTAGACAGCCAATGGTAAGCAGAACTAAAATAACAGATTTGGACTAGGCCCCACAAAAAAAGTTAGTCATAATGCTCCATAAATATATCTTATTTTAATATCATAATGTTTCAACAGAAATTTTGAACTAGAAGGAATCTCAGAGGTCTCTAATATAAACACCTCTCCTAAAAATGAGGCAGAAGCCTGGATGGCTAACTGAATGCATGGAAATGTGTGTACAGGGATCTGAAGCCTAAGTAGGTTACTTCTCTTTTTTTTTCTCTTTTTTAATTTTATTGTTGTTGTATTACATCCATCCCCTTTTTGCTCTCTCTAATTTTAATTAACATTTATTGAGGGTCTATTCAGTCACTAAGCTAGGTGCTATGGTGAATAAAAAATAAATCAGATAGAGCTCTTTATGTACTTAACCATAAAACATATTATATATTACCCATCATAAGAAAAATATAGTTAAAATTCAATGAAAGCCCTGGCTGGTGGCACAGTGGTAAGGAACCCACCTGCAACCCAAAGGTCACTGGTTTGATTTCCCAGCCAGGGCACATAACCAGGTTGCAAGCCAGGTCTTCAGCCAGGTTTGTAGCTGGAGGCAGGTGAAAGGCAACCATACACTGATGTTTCTCTCCCTCTCTATCTCTCCCTTCCCCTCTCTCTAAAAATAATAAATAAAAACCTTTAAAAATTACTTTTAAAAAATCAATAAAAGAGGTTAATTTCATCTGGAAATATCAGGGAGAGCCTGAGAAAGAGACAAATTATGAACTGAGTCTTATTGGCTAATGATAGATCTTGAAAATCTGGGAATGGAGGTATTATTAGAGGAAAAATCTAAGAAGGGCTAAGGTATAAACATGGCATGGAAGTAAGAAAAATACAATTTTTGTTAAAAATCAGAAGTATATTATATTTTATATTTATGTTTTATTATATATTAATACATATTAGTATTATAAATAGTATTGCACATATATGACACATATACAGAGTACTTATATAATAAGTATAGTATGTATTATTATATTTCTTATACATTATTTCTATTTTATACTATTAAGTATAGTATTTTTATAGCATTTAAAATTTTATAACATGGTATTATATAAGTATTTATATCCATTTGACATAAAACATGCTAAAAGCATTGGATCTATTACCAGGACCTAAGGAAAAAGAAACAGCTATCTTAAACTTAATAGGCAATCTATGCTTCCTTTCTTTCTGCTTTGGGTTTCCATCAAGTACTTCTAGAGAAGACTCAGTGAGTTACCTACAGACCAACTCTGACTGACTGTGTCCTATTAGATGAGGTATAAGTGTTTAGGTCACTTAAAATGTTGCCAATATATTAACACACTTGTCAAGTTATTTTCAAAGCCCAACAAGTATAATGAGGCTTATTATCTTCCACCTATAATTCTTCTCCTAACCATCATACTTCCTTGCCCTTGAGTCATACCTAGATATATGAGGTCTGCCTGGAAGAAGTTCAGCCACTGTTAATATGAATGGTTTGTGCAACATTGATGTAACCTGGTAACCAAGGAGAGGGGCTGGAATGCACATGCGTGAACAATAACAACATTACTCTCAGTCAGGGGGGCTAAGTATGCATGTGTACTGTGTGGCTGTTGCATTTTAAATGATTGAGTGAGTAGCAATGAATCTGCATCAGATTTTGTGTTAAGCTTGAACATTCCTCTGTGGGAACTATTTGGATGATTCACAAGGCCGAAGCTATATATGGGCAACGGGTGATTGGCAGCTTCATCATGACAACACATCCATTCATGCATCACATCTAGTGCAATTTTTTGACAAAACATCAAATCATCCAGGTGACTCAGCCTTTCTGCAGCCCAGATTTGGTGCCCTGTGACTACTGTCTTTTCCAAAACTAAAATCACCTTTGAAAGGAAAGAGATTTCAGACCATTGATGAGATTCAGGGAACTACAACAGGGCAGCGGATGGTGACTGGGGGAACTGTGTGAGGTCCCAAGATGCCTACATTAAAGGGGATTTTCATCTGAAAGTACAAACCGTGGGGATCTTGAAGCAAACCATGATAGTTAGCCTCCCTAATCTTAAAAGCAAGGTGATGTGACATGTAACTTTTATTTGAAGCTTACTGAGCTTGAAAACATCATTAAAAATACTTAACTCCTTGGCACACAAAGGCCCCACAAGACTACTGAGCCTAGAGATCACTGGAGAGTTCAGTATGTGATAAGTCTTTGCAAAAAATATTTAAATCATCCCGTGGGCCTCCTTATTGCTGTATTTCCCAAGAGTAGTAAATGTCCTCCAGGGGTCTCATTTTATAATACCATGCTTCTGATGGGGATTCTGAACCAAGGAAATTA
This sequence comes from Noctilio leporinus, assembly GCA_004026585.1. Taxonomy (NCBI): domain Eukaryota; kingdom Metazoa; phylum Chordata; class Mammalia; order Chiroptera; family Noctilionidae; genus Noctilio; species Noctilio leporinus. The sequence continues at coordinate 56,988 of PVIW01006279.1, read as the reverse complement.
GATATAGGATTCCCAAGCAAATCTGCAATCACGTGTTGATTCTTGACTATGATTTCATCAGTCACTAGGAAAAAATAACCTAAATTTATTCATTGTAAAGACTTTGCTTTATTTTCTCCTTTCATCATCATAATAGTATGTACACATCACAAAAATTATTATTTTAACCATTTTAAGTGTACAGTTCTGAGGCATAAAATACTTTGAAATTGTTAGTCAATCATCATCATCATCATCATCATCATCATCCATCTCCAGAACTTTTTTATCTGCCTCAACTGAAACTCTGTATTTATTAAACAATAACTCCTTATTCTCCTTCCCAACCTCTGGCAACCACCTCCCTACTTTGTCTCTATGAATTTGACTACTCTGCCATACTACATATATGAGTGAAGCCATACAATATTTTTACTTTTGTGTTTGACTTATTTCACTTAGTGTAACAACTTCAAGATTTATGCATGTTATAACATATGTCAGAATGTTTTATTTTTAAGGCTGAATAATTTTTCATTGTATGTCTATACCAGGTTTTGTTTATCCATTTGTTCGTCCATGAAAATTGGGTTGCTTCCACCTTTGATTACTGTGACTAACTCTGCAAAGAGCATTGTCATGCAGAAGTTTTCTTTACAGGTTGTCATTTTCACTTTATTTTTTTAATGTGGTTGGGATTCCAAATACCCTTTTATTTATGGATATGGTGCTGATGGAGAAAACAGTTATATTTCTCAGTTGGTTACTTATCTTCTTTTCTGTGTGAATAACTTTATGTAGCAAACTAAAATGTTGGCATTTTCATGTCCTAGGAAGTCTGAACCCTGAGAACTGTACATTGTTGTGATGTAGAGAAAACTCTTGTTTGCCCTTCCTGATCATGTAATTAGAGCCTTTCACAGAAATGCCTTTTCAAAGAACTCTTGCCCTGTGAACCAATCTTTAATTACCAGCATCCAGTGATTATTTCACCTCTACTCCTACACTGTTTTCTGTGACAGTAGTTTATTCATTCAATACATTTGAGCAGCTTCAATACATTTTTGTTATTACAACCTTCCCAGGGACTTCCCATTCCAGGATAAATGTGAAGCATGTCCTCCTGACTCAGAGCTTCTGTCAGAGGTGTGGGCGTCAAAAGTCTTTTCTTCCCTTTTCCAAGTTCTAATATTAAAATTAGTATGAGGCAGGTTACCAGAAGGAAATGTACAAACCTTGTTGTGAACACACATGTGGGGTGCCGTGAGAATATCAGACATTGGGCAGTTGGGGTTTATGTGCCATTCTGGAGCTAAGGGGAAGTTGGGGGTGCCATTTGGGACTTTGAAGTACAGGACGGGGAGTCACATAGAGACAGAAAAGCAAATGTTTAGTAAATAAATGTTTGCTGGGCCGTCTTTAACCAGGGGACGCAGAGAGGACTTTGATCAAATAGGCCTTGCTGGGTTCCTATCTATCACACACTAGTGTATTAAACTATAATTATCTGTGATGCTATCTCTCTTCCTGGATCACACCTTCTATCTAAATGCCTTTTAGGTAGTTGGGGGTCAGGTCAAAATTTTCTCCTGAGTCTTTTGTTTCTTAAAAATAACCAGCTTGGGGGGGGGGGGCGGATGGGGGGGGG